>JAYMTL010000213.1:0-16275 GCA_036897445.1 Pelargonium tetragonum | reverse complement strand
GTACTTTTAGAGGAGAGACTATTCCTATTATTAGTTAGGCATCCCCCTTTATATAGATTGTAGGACATTTTTATAAATAAGCACCTACTAAAAATTCCGAGATTTGGAAGCTTCTTTCTTTACTAGACAAGGTAAGAAAAAGGTATCTTGTAACAATGAGTTCTATATACCTGCTACTGCATCCTTTTACAAAAGCCTATACTTCTTTTGAACCGGTAAGTTTTAAACATCCTTAAGCCTTATACTTTACCTAAAAATTAAGGGGGGCATGTGGAATATAGAAGTAAGGAAATCCAATAAAAATAAGAGATGACAAAAGTCTAGCAGCTGCTTTTAAGATCAAGTAGGAACAGTTTTCAAGGAGAACCCAGTGTAGGTTTTAATAAGTTTAATAAGAGCAAGCATAACAACATAACAAAACACGGATTTCCTCTTATTCTCATTAAGTTCCTATACTCAGTACTGACCCATAACACATTGAGTAAGAAAGCTTAAGAAGGAACAGAACAATTAAAGCACTAAAGTATACAACTTACACGTATACTAATGCTTAGGAAAGAGTTTACTCTCAACTAAAACCCCCTATACAGTAACTACCTATAACTACTAATACAATTAAGTATAATAACTATAACTAACTAAGACATTAGAACAATACATTAACTACTAGTACATATAAAGTAATACTATATACTTTCTATACTCTATACTATACTTTCTATAAAGCTTTCCAACTCTCAAGCTACAAAGCTCTAGACTTCTATCTCTTATACTTATAGTTATAGCTCTTCTTAACCAACTTCAACAACAGATAGTACAATAGATACAAGTAAGTCATTAGCAACAGAGGACATTAGGACAGAAGAACCATTAGAAGCAACAAGTAAGTCTCTATTGGCCTATATACATGGATGGTAAGCTCATTAACACTACGGGAATAGCCCCTTCCTCCGCTATACGCTACAGTCGGGATTAGAGAGATGTATAATTATTCCCATTAAATTTATAGACTCGCTATTGAGTTGCTCCAAAAGACAAGGAGCTCTTAAACAATCCATTAACTAACTATTTTATTGACTACTAAGAACAAGAAGACAATAAGACAGTAGCTGCATTAGAACTACTAGCTACATATAATACATCTAAGAACTATTATAACTACAAGAACTACTAACTCATTAGCTACATTCCTCTATCTACATTACATTCCTATAGAGTCTCTCTAGTCTAGTATCCTATCTATCATACTCTATTATACTACTCTTCTTATATATCAACTTAAACAAGTAAGTATACAAGTCCCAATAACTCACTAACAACTCACTAAAGAAAAGGTAATTAGAAAAAAACAATAGCAATAGTAAGTCAAATTCAGATAAGTAGAACAAAAACAAGCAATTCAAAGAAGTCTAGCTTTAAGTACGAAACTTACAAAAATGAGTAAGCAGAAGAGTTTCCTTACTACTATACCGAAGATTTGAGTAACATGTTAGCTACAGGTACAGAATACATCAGCTACAACAGTTCAAATCCCATAACACTTAGAATAAAATGAAATCAAAAAAGGGAGACTTTCCTAGATAACTAGTATACCTTGTGAGGTTAATAAAGATTAAAGGTACCGGATTTCTTAATTGCTTAGCCTCCTAAAGGACCCCTTTTTTAATAGAGTACGCAGAGCTAATTTACATTTTCTTTTTATATTACCTTGTTCTTACTTGGTTATAAAACCTTACCCCAGTTAGACCCGACCCAAGTAACTTAGAGGTATAAGACAGGCGTTAGAACAGCGAATTTCCATCTCAAGAAGGTGCGGATCAGAAACTTAATTCTAATCTTATTCTGAAAAAGAATAAGGCTATCAAGATGAAAATCGCTTATATAAGCTCTTTTCCCGCTTCTCTAAGGGATAAGTAGAAGGGAATATTCCTATTTATTGTCTCTTTTTCACGTCAAAGCGGCATAGATAAATCTTAGAAAGAAAAGTGAAAATCCACGAATCAATATCTAACAAGAGGCTGCCTCGTACCAGCAATATATTAGCTTACAAGGATCTCTCCTAGGTAGAAATTTCCCTTGTAATGGAATCCGTCTTTCCCCCTTTTATACCTGTCAAGGGTTTCCCGCCTTAATTCACCACGGCAACTGAAGACCTTTCTTTATATTTATGGATTTATAAAGATTTTTTTAGAAGCTCGCGGCTTTGAACACTTAACTTTAAGAAAAAAATCCTTACGTTCTTCACAATTCTTTAAGACCAGCTCGATAAGTAAGAGAAAAAGCGCCCTGCTTTCTTTATAGGCATTAAACACCTTTTCATAGCTCCTATCTAACGTAAAATATATAGTAATCACTGAACAAGAGAGTTATAGTATTTAACATGTTCTGAAGGAAGGGAAATAGAAGATAGTATTCTAGAACCTATAACAATTACTAATAATAAGAAAGACAAGAAAAAGCAGATTGACCGAGGTATAACACTCCTAGGCTCTACTCTATTTAATCAAAGGAATTTAAGTAAGAGTCCTTTTTCCGGTTTAGAAGTGAACTGAACAAGGAAACAAGGAATAAAAAGTAGTAGGAATTTTCTATTTTAATTTAAAGTACTCTATTTTAGGTTTAGTAAGTTAAGAAAAAGGGGATAGGTCTATATAAGAGGGAGTTTCTCCTGGTGTAGAGCCTTTTGGATCAAGGAGAACCCGGTAATTACAAATTTGACTGACAAAAGGGGTCCTTTTAAGATTAAGAGTAAGTACAAGTCAAAAAGAGATTAGAACCCACGTACTCTTGTTTTTTCTTTTGTTGGCATTTTGGTTAAATAATTTTTATATTGGGCATTTTCAAAGGGGAACTCCTCCTGATGAGCTCGTGTGCTATCTAAGATAACTTGCTATATTTGCTAACAAGAGTAGTAGGATCTTCTGGCTCCAGGTAGAGGCTGCAAGACACAGCAAGTCCGGCTTATAAAGAAAGACTCTTATTAAGATAGAGAGTCCGAGTAAGACACAGAATATAGCTCATAATAAAGAAGGTTTTGAAGAGTAAGTAAGCTTCAGAATAGGGGGGCTTTTACAAGCAAGGTACTCAAACTTTCAAGCACGTAGACCCCTTGAATCCAGAGACCCCTAGGTTATTGTATTAAGTAGAGACCGGATCTAATTAGAATCTAAATCCCGACATCAATAAACTACTAACTGTATACTAAAAGTAAAAAAAATCATTCGATTAGGAGAACTCCTGAAAGCGTTTCGAAGCCTTAACTAGCTACCTGCATCTTTTTAAAAAACATGCTTGATATTGAAGGTGCAAAAAGGAAAAGAAACCCTATATTAAGGGTCTATTTAGAAAATACTGGAGATCTAGAGTTATGTAATAAAACTACTGGAATAGCTTTAATAAAAATAAGGAATACTAAACGCCGACCAAGCGCTTAAAAAGTTTTTTGTAAAGTGTGCTCGATATTCCCGTATTAGTGAAGTATAAAAGAATGTCTATATAGAGATTCGGTCTCTGAGGGTTTACCTGGGCTCAATAGCCTTAAAGCTAGTACGGAATAGTATAGGTGCTCTTTTGTTATATACAAGGATTCTCTTGCTTTGAGTATAGTGGGCCTAAAATGTCACGAGACTTCCCTTTTTTAGAGAGGTTCTTCGATTAAAGAGTTAAAGAGGGATACCTTTAAAGGGATAACCGCCCGTTGAGGGGCACTCATCTAATTAAAAATTCTTGTACATGTTCTTTCATTTTCATCTCGAATTCGATGTGAAATTTGTCCTTCGTAGGTTATTTTGTAAAGTTAGTTTTTTTCGGACGACCTGCAAAATAGGAGGTTCAGCTTACGGACTTTCCTAGATTTCACTTCTACTACCTGAATATTAAACTTTTTATTTCAATTTAAGCAAGAGTACTAAAGGCTTTTTTGCTTTGTACCGAATCAGTCAAATATCCGTAAGTAAGCTTGAATGTATTGTAGAATAAGGAATCCAAGATACAACTAGATCAAAAAACTAAGGTATCCAAACGATTTCAGTACGCATTCCGTGCGATAACTTTTGGAAAAAGCTTAGTATTTAAGAAGTACACTTAAACAGGTTGGGTATGACGGGTTCCGATAAAGAATAAAGAAAATGAGTATTCTATTTTGCAAACACAAGGAATCGGCTAGTCCTATAAAAGAGCTGAATCTTACGGAGTGTCTAAAGCTCCCTAACTTCACGCCCCGCTTTCTCAGAAACGAAGTCCTTCCTTACACAAAAACGAGAGCCCCTTATTTTTCATATTTATATTAATCGATCGAGTAAAAGCATACAAATCCAAGGCTAAACAAGTTACTTTATTAATTGCATTACCTTGACCCCTTCAAAGTACTGTATAAAGCGAGGAAACAGTTCTTTATCTATAATAAAAAAGAAAGACTTTTGTACAATATATTAAGCAGCTATATAAGGTTCAGCGGCTTTTGAACGAATATTTACAAAAAAAAAACTGCGCTCGTTAAAAACTAAATATAACTATACTGCGCGAGCTTATCCCAAACAATCGAGTAGATTGTCAGAGTTCCCTACCAACAAAGCTTTCTACTAACCCAAAAAGAAATAAGCTTAGATGCCTTTAGAACTAATCTTACAACTCAGGATTAATAAAAAACTTGAATTTACATAGAATATACTCTACGCAACGTACCTTACTAAAAAGGTAACTAGTCGAACTGCAGAAAGACCTATAACCCAAGAGATTCCTATATCTATCCGAACTTAACTCTTTAAAATTCCTGAGATATTAAGAGGAATCTTAGATCTTATAGGGAAAGCTTTTACTCAGAACTTAAAACTAAAGGTGGTTCTTAATCTGGGGAACCCGGTATCCTTACTTTAAAGTATACTTATTACCGAGATAGTCCTAAAATTTTAGTCAGTTATGTACTGATATAAGCGCCTCGTTCTGGTTTTACATATTTCTTATTAGATCAAAAGATTGCTCTAGAGTTCTAGTACTTCAAAGGGGTGTGTAGACCCAAACTTTATCCTACTCAGGTGTAAATCTGCCTTCTGTACCACACTTCAATCTCGTAAAATTCTTTTTGAATTTAGCACTTACTACTAATACTAAGACTACGGTTTAAGGTTTTTTCTTTCAGCTCTCTAAACTCTAATTGCACTTCTTTCGAATACCTTTTATTTATGTGAGCAAATGGATCCTCTAAAAGTAGATTCTTGTACCATTATTTCTACAGGACTCTATGTAATATGATCAAAACTAGACTCGTTTTCCAATATTTGTTTAAGTTTTACAGGGCCTTTCTTTAGCTATAGAATAGTAAAGGTCTTCGAATGAGGTTTTCCTGCCTCTACTAAAATCTAGCTGTCCTAATATTTGTGAACTAGTGTTCTACTCTTGTTGATTCCTTATTCTTTTATCAAGAGTACCCTCATAAGGGGTTGTTAGGCCGCATTCGCACTCTTTGCTTTGGTCCACAATTCCTTGTTGTTATTGGTATATGGTATAAGGGAAAGTTGTCGATACAAATATATGTCCTTTTAAAAGGGCATCCAGATTACTCATTTAGGGCTCTATCTAAAAGGTAACTCTTGACTTTTTAACTATGAATCCTCATCTTGCGGGCACCCCTTAATTAAGGAAATGACTCATTTTAGAGTGAATATTAAAAATTTGCATTGTATTCGCTCGAGCTTGTTTATCGTGGTTTTTTTAGAGTTATCCTGTGTATTAAAGTCCTTAAGATCTTCCTTAGATCAAAGTGGAAAATCCTAACTATCAATATTTAAAGCGCTGTCCTGAACTTGTTTTTATTGAAATTACTAAACTCTCTTTATCTTGGGTCTATTCTTGGCAAAAGTCTTCTTCATAGGCTAAAACTCATAGATGATGAGAGCTAAAACCTTTTGCCCTTCCGGAGCTCGTACGTTTGGTTAGAGGAAATTGTTTTGGAGTTTATCCCCAGCAATTCCTTTACTTCTGGGATTCAAAGCAAAAACTCCCTAGACTAGAAAGATTTTGGTTTTTTCGCAGGGGGTATAACTCTTTTTTGTACTATGCTATGAAAAAGAGGTTCCCCTGCAATAAATATCCTTTTAAGTAAACCTTATTAATTTGCTTGTTTACAGAAGTAGTCTAATTAAGTTTACATTCATAGGAATTCCTCCTCTTTTTTTAGTAAGCAAAGCTATGAGAGCTCAAAATTCTAGAGGAGGCTAAAGCTTTTTTAAGAGCGCCCTTTGTTTTAAATGGGAGCTGCCGGGCTTATAGAAAACCCAAAAGAATTCAAAATTCCCTCAAAAAATAGAAAACCAAATAAAGAATGAATAAGGTATTAGGGATTCTGTTTTTAACAAGTAAAGTTCTGCTTAAGAGAAGCTTTTGTATCGATAAGGGACCAAAAATTATGGTTGTAAAGGAAAATACGCCACTGCAATCAATATTACCAGAAGGCATTAAAAGTCATAAAAAAGGGACTGCGCTATACTCTTAGAGATATCCGGGGTTTAGTCAAAGTTGAGTTTTCTAAAAGTGTGGCTAGAGGATCCCCTTGAAAAATAAGTAGAATTATCCGGTGTAATCTTATATAGAAATATCTAAAGCCTTAGGTTTGCTCCTGTTCCAGATAAAAGGAATGCATAAAATTACGTAAAAACCCGAAATTTAACAAGGATTCCCCTTAAGGTCTATTGTAGAATAAGGTTTACAATATACGAGTAATTCAAGTTCTATTTGTTAGACACGGAGGGTGCTTTCCTGGATCTAAAACGTAAGCAGGGCTATAAAAGCTTTCCTATTTCTTCTTACTTTGTACTAGATAGTAGAGAATAACTTTAAACTAGATTAAACTAGAAAAGCAAATAGCGCGTTCCTGTAAGAGAATACAGAAGGGTTCACAAGAAGGTTAGGAATTTTTTTAAGGAATAGGAACGCCTAGAATAGAAGTTGTGGAAGTTAAGGCAGTATTGTGCGGGTTCCTCCTCTAGCATTTCTTTTATAAAAAGGGTAACCCTATAATATTATAGATTGGTTCAGAAGGAGTTCTCTTGAGACCTAGAAAGACCCCTGAAAGACTCGCGGATTTCGTGTAAGAGGTTGCCCCTTTAGAGAATCAATATGAAAACTACTAAAACTGCGAATTTCGTATCTCTATAACTCTAGTAAGTAATTTCGGGGCTTCATTAAGGGAAATTTTATTCCAGTTAGGGTAAGCTCGTAAAACTGTGCTTTATAGTTTATTGCTTACAATTTCAGAAAACTGGGGTTCATAAGTCTTGTTTCACTACTCCTCGCGGTCAGCTTAGGTATATTAGGATTTCCTAAACCCCAAAAGACAAGAAAGGGAAATTCTTTTAGAGCTATAGCACTTAAGCAGTTCGCCCGACTCCCTTATCTTTTGTTGTAATACTTTATTTCAGTCAAATTGCAATTAGCTTAAGGAGGGGGACTCTCCCTATAGTTGTGACTTATATCCCTAGACGTAGTAACTCTCTATTCAATTTCTTTATTATGAGGTATATCACTAGTAAAGTTCTAATAGGAACGAGACAAACTTTTATCAGGACTCTAAGCCTTGGCACATTAGGAAACTGTACAAAGCTAGGCTACTTTCAGTCGAAGGGAATAAATATCTAAAAAAGGATACTTTAGAAGTCTTTATTCACTTTATTTAGTAAGGAGATTCATTTATGTAACTTTCTGCTATTTTTTAAGCCTCTAAAGTAATTCGCAAAGTCCAAATTCTTCCTTCTTCAACTCTGGCTCTATAGAGAGGGGATCTATCCATAAGGAGCTTTCAACTTTGATACACGGGCCTAGTATATATATATATATAAATTTAGCAGCCTGGCATATCCCTTAATTCTTTTTTTTAGTATAAAAATCTCCCTTAACTTTTACCTTCTTAAAGCCGAAATGAAGAAAGCGTTCCTTATAAAATTCTGAAAGAAAACCCCAGTATCCCCTGAAAAAGAATGGGTGAGGGCATAGCTGCAATAAAAGAATACAGATCCCTGGCGTGGTTTTTAAAGTCCCCGCTATCCCGATTACGTGTAAAATAAAAATAAGCAAGACTTAGCCTTCTTCTTACTCAAATTACTCGCTTTAGGTCCTATAACACCTAGCAACAAATACAATCTAAAAAGCTATATATTCCAAAATTCTCTTACAAAACTCTAATACATTATAGTAAAAGACAGGATACTTTCTTTACTCCCTTATTAAAAAAGAGTACTAAGAAAAAGGGGCACTGTAGGCAAGAGGGAGCAGGGGGAGTCTTTTTGATTAGTAGCTTAAACCCAGAGTAAATAATATATAAAATAGAAAAAATTTTTTAGAAGAAAAGCAATTAGTTTGAAATCCTAGGTTGGGTTTTGGGAATACAAGTACCCGTTTTGACTAAACTGAGTTAGGAGCTGTTAGGAATTTAACGGGTGAAAGGAGCAATCAAAGTCATTGCAAGCTATTTTTATTTAAGTACAAAATATTCCCGAATTGCCCCGTAAAGCTACTAAGGAAGAGTTTCCCGTTTTAAGGTACAAGGGGTAAGCCTGACTAGCAGCAAGCATGAGACGCTTTTTTCATAAAATTGTAATATTTAGCTAAAAACTTTCCGAAAAAGTCCTGATATTTGAGTTTTTTTACAAGGGTTTACTTTATAAGCACTCGGTTTAAACCGACGCACGTAGCTGTTAAAATGTAAAATGGGTTAAGGCTTTACGGTCGCCATATAGTCGGGGTCATCTTTAACTCAGTAGTTTTAATATTTAACCAGCAACAAGGAAATCCATAAGGAAAGTCTAGTAAAAAACTCCTCGACTTTTTCTGTACTTGAAAGCCTTAAACGGAAGACTTTTTATAGAACTCGCTTTTAAAAACTAACAGGATACCTGATTCCTAGCTTAGCCCTAGGGAGTAGCTTAATTCCTTGTTCTTGTTATCGACACCCTGTCTTATTCCTCTTATTCTTGTAGCTTATATTATATACTATACTTACTATTCTACTTATTTTATTATATGTCTTATAAGTTTTATTTATAATTATAGTATGTTTTATAGTTCTTATATTGATTTAGATTAGGTAAGGCAGTAGTAATATATATTATCTATAGGTATAGGAGTCCATAGTAGTAAATAAGTAGTTATAGTAGTTCTAAGCTAGATTATTACTCTTTGTGCTATGCAGCTTATCGCTAACGAGCTTACAAACTTAATAGGTGCCTTCATCTCTCTTCCCGACTGTAGCGCCTAGCGAGGGAGGGTAAAGTCTTAGACTTGTTTAAATGAGTATAGATACATGCATACACACCCTCTGACTTCCTTTGTTTGACTTTGTTGTTGCTTTCTTTGTTTTAGTTACTTGTTTTCTTTTGCTTTTGTTTTCTGACTTACTTGAGCTTTAGTTAGAGAGTTATAGTTATAGGAGGATTTAGGAGTATAAGGAATAGCAGAAGCAGGAGAGCGAAGGAGTAAGGAAGCTTTATAGAATAGACTTTTATTTCTTATTGTAGCTAGGATTCCCTGTCTTTGTATTTGAGTTGTTGTATTCTGTATTAGTAGAGCTAGAGGAGTGCTATGCCTGTATTCCTTGTTGCTAGATCTAGATTCTTACGGGGCTATAGGGGCTAGGGTTGTATTCTTCTTGTTCCTTGTTATATGTTTATATGTATTAATTTCTATATAGTCTTGTATTATTATAGTCTATAGTCTTCTTTTTTAGTTATATATTAGGGGCAATATGGGTAGTATAATAGGTTGTGTTCTTTACTTGTTATAGGATAAGATTGTACTTTCTATCTTATTGGGTAGTCTAGATAGTTTTACTTCTTTAAGGTTTTAAGGTCTTTTATTTGTATTAGCTAGTTTAAGTCAAATAGTTTCCTTTTTCTATTCTAAGAGGTCCTACTCTTGCCTTCTGGGGCTTATCGGTTGGGAGTAAGTAATAGGATTGGGTAAGAGCCTACTAAGTTGTTATACCAGTATTCCCTGTCGACACTTTCTCTCTCTCTAAAAGCAAGTAACCTCAGAATCTTGTAGTATAAATGGCCTTAAAAAACTGAAATGTAAAATCACTGGACAGACCTACTTTCGTTTTATGACACGGAAATAGCCTCATAATTGGTTTTAGTATTCTGGTAATTCCTATAGATTTGTTGCCTTTAATTCCCTTTATTTGTAATTTGTTCCTAAAGAATTTTCTTAAGATTTAGGAGTCCTTTTCAAAAGGCAAGAACAAAAACAGGTAAGTCGGCTGGTGGTGGTTGATTTTGTGGGGGCGCTTACCTAGGGTTCTGGAGCTAAATATATGTAAACAGGATTTCCTTACAAGGGTCTTGCTGCCATGAATAACTAAAGTCTTTTCCTTTTTTATGTTTCAGGGTCTGGGAAGGAGCCTAAAAAAAGGTTTACCTTTCATGGAAATCCGTCGAGTAGATGAGAAATTCGAGTCGTGTGTAAAATAAAGAGTCCACTTAGCTTCGAGGACTGGAATCAAGAGTATACTGTTATAGTGTATGGATTTTAGATTCAATAGTAACAGCTTAGGGTATTTTATTCCTTAGAAAAGGGGCCTTTGAAAATCCTTTATTAGAATGTTCAAGACATGTGGGAATTCTCGCTGTATAATAAAGGCAACTATTAGGTTTAAATTTACTGTCGTCAAAATTCTACTCTTCCAGAAAAGTTCCCTTGTTATGATATGAAACGATTTACTTTACAATATATAAGGAAATTTTGGCGGTAAGCACGGGATCCCTATATTGTTAGCTTTTTAGGATTAAAACACTCAATAAAAAGGTTCACTATTTGGCAAATTAACAAGGGCTGCAACTTCAAAATATGAATCTCAGGAATAATTAGATTTACAAGGAATACTCTGAACAGGGTACCCTACGTTACGTACTGAATTCTATGAGTACAGACTGCTCCTAAAAAAAAGATAAAGAAACTCTTACTCGTGTGAAAAGTTAGTACCGGGCCCCTGATTATAACAAGGGAATCCTAAAAAAGGGGTTTCCGAGAACTTCTTAGTCTTTTTTTTGAACTCTTTTAGTTTCAGACGGACTAATTTAGATTTTTAAGGTCTTGCCACAACTCAGTGGAAGGAAAATTGACCTTGTGCGTTCAATTCCAAGGCTCTACTATAAGGGTGTAGTGCTTACTCACTTATACGTCTCCTTTATTTAAAGGAATAGCATTAAGTTAGCAGTTATACTACATGGGACCCCATATCTTATACACATCCAAGACTTTCTTAAATTACTGAGCCAGCTATCCTTTCTGGATCGAATTCCGCAAGTTTTTTCTTTAGCAACAGAGATTTTTCCGCACTGCGAAGAGGCTTCTTATTTTGTAACAACAGAAGGTTTCAAAAGTCACAGAAAGGTAGGGTAACCCGGATAGTCAAGCATGCGCTTAGCAAGGATTTCCGTATAGGCCGTAAGAAAAAATTTTCGTACAAATTTTAGAGATAGTTTGGCACTTAGTAAATTTATGTAATTAAAGTTAGTGCTTCTCTTGGTTTTATGTTCCTAACGCTTTAGGAGAGCTGTGTTTACTTTTTTGTGGAACTTCAAGGGAGTCTTTACCAAGGTAATTTGCGAGAAAAGTCATTATAAACATTGTATCGATATCGGGGCTCCCTTTCTTTTCAGGGAAAAGTCCCATTTGTGTTTAAAATAGAACTCTCTTACTACTAATTAGTTATACAGAACCTTGTTTTATGACTATTTGCTTCCAAATTACTATATGCTACGAAGAGCTTTCCTGAGCCGAAGTAACGGAATTTTTGCTCTTTATTTTTCAAGGGGTATCTGGAGGAATTTGTCTATTTTCATTGCGTAAGTTTTTGAAAAGACACCTGATTCTTACTTTTGGGTTCGATTTCTATAGTATATGGCAGGATTAACTGGATTTTTAAGAGCAAAACATGGCTTTGCTAATAATATATTGTCTTCTCGGTCATATAAAACACTTGGAAGACTCTTCTTAATTACAATTAAAACCCACGAGGCTCAGCTTTATACCAAATTAGAGCTGGATGGGTATTCCCTTAGTTTAACATAAAATTGTGAATGGGCGCAAGGGATTCCTTTAAAATGAGTACTGGAAAAGTCTACCTGAGGTTTAGAAGCTTGCTAAGTGAGAGCTTTTAGAGGATTCTTTGCAAGATATTCTATAGTCTTTTTTACGTAATAATTAGAATTTCGTTGGTTGTTAATGATTGGCATACTGAATACTAGAGTAACAGTTACAGAATTTCCCGGAATTTTCTTTCTTTTTTTTTAACGTTTGTTCGTAAGAAGAGTGCTTTAGTTTCTCCAAGTGTATTTCCTTAGAAAAGGGATTCAGGCTCAAGTTATAAAAAAACTCCTTTTAAGATTCCGAGTAAAGCTTATAGTAGAACCAAAAACTTCCACCAGAAATAGTGTGATGCCCCTAAAAGGGGTTCCTTAGGATCTTGCCCTACACTTCAAAAAGCAATAACCCCTCGTTAGCTGACCTGTATGCTCTTGCTTTTCTAAAGCCAAACCTAAAAAATCTTTACTCAGACAGTGTTCCAAAAGAGTTCCTTATATTCCTTAGCTCTAGATACAACAACCACCTATAATTTTGAAAAGTCTACACGCCCGAAGGTCTAATCTATTTCTAATATATGGTAAACCCTGCCCTAAAAAGTCAAAGAAAGTAAGAATTACAATATTAAGTGCGCGAATACCCGAATAGACTTAAGAAATCCTTTCTGAGCCGCTTTAATGAGCTTTATCACGTCTAAATTTCATGTTGGATTTTTCCGTTTTTATAACTTTTCCAGACATTTTGTGCCTTTTCTTTTATATTATGCTAATGTTCTATAGAGCTGCTTGCAGTTACTAAAATTTCATTTTTTTAGAGTCTAGAAAAGACAGAAGTTACGTATCCTAATGAATGGAACCTCTTCCGCTACTGTATATAAACTTTTATTACAAATTAAGGAATGGGTTGAGACACAAAAAATTTTATAGGTGTAACCCGCAATAACTATAGTATTTCCCCAGGATTCCAATAACTTTAGGCAAGGGTTCCTCGGCGCAGCCTTGCGAAGGGTAACACTCTAAGAAATTAGTATACGGATCCCTCCCTTTAAAGAAAACTAATCTTTAATTTGTTTTTATAAACCAAAAAATCCTTACGTGACACCCAGCGATCCCCGTATATAGAACCCTCTTCGACTTGTATAATTCAGGAAGGTAAGTTTAATGACTGTAACAATTCCTTTTTAACTCTAAAAACTTCTTTCGTATCTGGGTAAGCCTGATAAAAGTATGCTATTTTTGTAGGTTACTCTTCAAATTTGGAAATCGTTGAGTTAGCGCTTCTTTTTATGAGTAAGGTCCTAGGTAGGGTACTTACTCTCTCTAATATACGAGGACAAATGTCGATGAATGGATCTTCTTTAATAGATTTTTTTATAGGGGCACCCGGAGGAAGGGAAATGCAAGTAGTTTAGTAGATAGTTAACCTCACACTATAAAGAAAGACCAACTATAAAGGGAACCCCTAGCTAGTTTTAGTTAGAAAAAGCCTTACCTCTTCTCCTGTAAAAACCCTATACTAGGTTCTATGTCTTTTTGTTTGTATACCAGTTTCCCTTAATATAATAATACCCGGGAATTCGTAGTATAGGAAAAGCAACCTATACTTTAGCAGCCTATTAACTTTTAAAGTTCTGGAACAGGAACAAGAGGACTCTTATCTATATAACAGTAAGAAAGAGTCAATACTTTCACAAAGGCTAAGACCAGAAAAAGAATACCAAAGTCACTAAATACCCTTTATCTAAAGTGTGATGTTTTTATACCTAAGGCTTTTTAGAGTCAATTATCCTATATTTTATTACCAGAATTCCTAGAGCCCCCTAAAGCAGCTATAATCTAAATTGCTCCCCTTTTCTGAGTAGACACTTGAACTTCCTATCCAGCTTAGGCTAATTTCTAAAAGACCCTTGTTTATCAACTGGATAAGTAAGTAAAAACCTGTAATATAAATTTCTCTTATTATGTATGATATCCCCACTGGAAATCCTTAGGAAAAGACTAAAACCGGAATATCCAAAACTTACATAGATCTAGTACTGCCTATTCGCTTTGAATGAAATTCTATCTTGTTTCAACAAGTAAGAACTCTCTTAAAAATCCCTCGAAAACTTTATAGTAAATAGGTAAATACTTTGAGAAATGCTAAAGAAAAGAGGAATATCCCATCTTAAATAGAAAGGGCTGAAGTTATTATCTAAGCTTTCATTTTTCTCACGTTTAGGTACCTCGTAAGGTGTTCATTTGACCTTTTTATCCTCTGTATTATTTTGAATTGCTTACTTTTGAGAGAAGTACTTAGCTCCTAGTTAACAAGATCCGGAAGCAAGGGTCTAAACGATTACCTAACTCTATAGGGTTCTCTTTTATCGTATATCGTAAAGTATAGGCTTAGTTTTCTTGATTCCTAACCCAAAAGTTGAAACAATACTTGATTTATAGGCATTGCCCTTTCCTTTTTTAAGAGCCTTCTCTCTTTTCTTTTAAAACTAGACCCAGTTCTATCCTATTTCCTATTTGAAACCCTTACTTTGACTAGAGACTCCGGTGAAGCCTTTACTATTTGACTTTAACACTAACAATTTGAAAAGCCCTAATGCCTCTTACAAAAGATTAAAAAGTCAGCGAATAAAAGGTCCTTTAAGTTAGAATTGGTATATAAAGGCTTTTATATACCACACACTGGCAAAAGCTTTACCTAGTCTCTTTACTAAATATTCACTAAGGAAACTACTTTTACTCAAACTTTGGATATAGGTTCTGTATCTCAATATAGCAAGCTTGGGCAAACACAAAATTCTTGGTAACCTCGAACCCTATAATTCGGGATCTCCCATATTCTAGTAAAAACTTTACCAAGGTTTTTTTATCTTTTGAGATGAGACCTCTTGCTATAACTAAAATTAGGGTACTGAAAAAGGCTTTTTTGTAGTATTCCAATGGATAACGGGTCTCTCGAGGCGGGGTCTCGCATACAAAAAGTCTTAATTTACTTATTAAACTTCCCCTACCAAGCTAGACTTTGCTGTCAATGTTCTCCAGATAAAATCCCCCTTACCCCAGTTGATTTTAAGGGCTTAGATCATAAAGTATAGTTTGGTTACCCGTTAGCTTTCGATGTTCATAGTAGGGCATCCTAATAATATTAATTTCTTTTATCCACAGGGCGCTCTAGAAAGATTCTGTTTTTCTATATTAAGAAAGACTAAAATGCGAGTAAATAAAGGTTCTCCCTCTTTGTCAACAAAAACTACAGGTCGTTTAGCAATACTCAAGTTTCTGTAGCAATAAAGTCATTTTAATTTACATGTTAGATTAATCTAGGAGCTTTTGTAGGCTCAAGTTATACCGTATAAGTGCTTACTAATTTCTCGGGAATGGCCAGAAAAGTATAGTATCAATATCACAGTTTTTAATAGTTAGTTTTGGCTTGTAGACTTAAGAATTCAAATTCTTCTCATCTCAACTGCTCCACAGATTCCCTCAGAAAAAACATAAACTAAAGAGTCTCGTTCATAGAACATTATATATATCCCAAAGGAGAACTTAAAAAATCAATCTCCGATCTTGGTTGCATTGGGATACCTGTTGGTATAAATTTTGGCACAGTTTCGGTAAAATAGATTCTATAGTTTAGACCCCTCTAGGTTCCTTAACCAGGTGCTTAGTAATATTGTGAGTAGTACCAGCACAGCAAAAATCCGTTAGTACTAGAAGAACAAAAGAAATTTTTTCTTCAAAGTCGCGCCTTAATTTCTTATTAGAACGCTATATTACTTAATTGGGAAAGTTTACAAACTATAACAATACAACTATTGCTTAGCTCCCGGCAGTTTTGATTAGAATTTGATACCTAGGTCTTGAACCTTTGCAACTAACTTAGGGTTCCTTATTATCTAGCTTTTTGCTTCTGCATTCTTTCCGTTTTTATACGCTATTAACCACATATAGGATGCAATTGAAAACTTTATAAACATATACTCACAGCTCTTAGACTTTTTGATAATGCGTAATGCGCCCTCTTTAACTGAAAGTGCTAACTAACAAAGCAAGACTTTATTTATTAGTTTAATCAAAAGTTTCGTTTTAATTCCTTCCTACTTTCTAGTTCTAGTTAGCCGAACTTCTAGACCTTTATTATACGGGACTTTGGGGAGGTTCTTACTTGCCTCAAAGGAGCTCCATGGGATTTGAACCTAAGGATATC
>JAYMTL010000212.1:0-16345 GCA_036897445.1 Pelargonium tetragonum | reverse complement strand
TTCCTGAAAATGAAACGAGGCATCTTCAGATTGCTAGGTTGGACCAAACGATAGAGATTCTTTCGAGGGAGAAAAGGTCATCAGATATTTATAAGCGCTTCGTGGATTTTTTTGTTGATGGTGACTATCGTCGTAGAAATGGGCTCCCATTTCCGGAAGAATAAAGAGAACTACGTGAATGCTTGATTCCTATTTAGGGATACGTAGGCAGCCAAGACTTTGGCTCAGCGATTTTCGGCACAGGATCTCTACTGGATTCTTAAGCTGCTCTTTTTTGATGCCTTAGCAGGGTACGGACTTTCATTTGAATGATTTCCTTGTCAGACTTCACTTGTCGTAATAAAGACTTTTCACTTCACTTGACTCTAATTTGGGGTGCCAAGAAGACTTTTTTAACTACTACGACAGAGCTCGTCATTGATAAGAATCTTGGGTTGATTAGACAAAAAGGAAGGTGTACTTTTAGTTCGTATGTCTTCATAACAGATATCAAAAAGAATAGGGTCCTGTTTTAGTAATTTTACCTAGATTTTATTAAAAAAGGAATCTACAACAAGCACAAAAAGAGCATCGTCCTGAGCTTTAGGTACTCTACTGCAATTGAAATTACGGGGTTATAAATTGACTCTTAAATATCCTTGGGCGGTATTCTTGACTTTACAAGTGAGCGTTAGTTGGTCCGTTTCAGCCGCGTGCCCTTAGGTACAGAAAAGAGTAGTAGTTTCTTTTTTAATACTAACTTTCCCGGATCTATTAATGGGGTTTATCTATTTTATAGCATTCTCGTTTCAGTATAGTTCTTTTTTGTCCTTACAAGTTTATCACAAAGTGGACACTACCGCCTAACACCCTTCGAAAATCCTTTTTCACAGACATAACTTTTCTGGTTAGTGAATCCCTTCTATTAATCCCAACGGAATTCCTTTGACAAAATCCTAAAAAAGAGAGCCCCCTCAGAATATACAGTACGAGGACCCTATTCGAGGAACTAGAGATTTCAACGCGTTGAGATACTTTAGATCCAAATTTGAGTGACAGGGTATAGACAGGACTACTCTACAATATTATCATGTTAAAGTCTCCTCATATAAATATTTAATAAAAGGGCACCCTTAATTACATTACCTTAAGATTCAAGAAGAATTCGACAAAACTTGTGAGACAGAAAGGAAAAGCTCGTTTTGCACGTAGCGAAGTTAGCTTCTAAAATTTGAATGGGTTCACGAAAAATCTTACTATTTATTCAACGATATCTTGATAGCAACACTATCTTCTAATAGAATATCTTAAATATAAGGTAAAGGACAAAAAACCTGTAACCAAAATCACTAAAGAGTCTACTCTTTTTTTATATTTATTTTAGAACTGTGTATAAACTAGAAAAAATTTGCCGATAAGTAGCCATGGACCCTTTCTATGAATTTGTATTTCTTATATCATCTTATATCATACTCTTCATTTTTTTCAAGGCTTTGGTATTTAGCTTATCTGAGATGCGTTCTATTATATACATTATTCTTATTAACTAAAATCTTTTCAACAAAAAACGAATTAAAGTTTACTTTATCATTCAACTACTTCTTACTTATTAGGTTTTTAAGTAGAAAAATACAAAATCAAATCGCTCTATTGAAATCTCCATTGATTGAAACATTCTTTGCTTACGGTCAGTTTGAATACCCTTCTTAAAAAAAGAACTATCACCCGTAGCCGTCACATTTAAAATACAACTCCCTTCTAGAAAAGAACCTAGGATTACTCGCGCCAGCTACTTCATCTCCTATAAAAAGGGAGTGCCTAGAATTCGAAAACTTCTACTAAAAGTGTCCAAAACAAGGAGTCGGTAAAAAGTAACTGAACCCGCAGGGATCCTACTCACGAACAAGAATTTTAGTAAACTTTGAGAATCTCTGTTACATATGAGGTGCCTCCCGGGTTGAGTCTAAATAGTACTATAGTATAAAACGAGAATAATATAGGACCCGCCGCGTATTTGAGAAGGTTCTAGCTCTTCCGACATTTCTGTGTTAGGTTACTGCTTCATTAATAAAATAGATATAATAACCCCTTTAGTGGTATCACTTTGGGTCTCCCTAAATTTGAGTATAATATAGGGATTTTTAGTCAAAAGAGGAGTTCTTGTATATCTTGGAAAGCTTCTGTAAATCGGGGAGGGTCTAGAGAAAGCAAACACAACACCAAGGCGACCCCTTATCAGTATATAAGTGATACAGCATTTATTTATAAGTAACCGAGAACCTTTTAATCTTCTAGAATTCTGGGTCTTGACTTCCAAATTCGATACTTAAGGGGGCTTCTTAATAAGGGAATAAAAAGTTAGCGTAAGGTAATGTAATTATGGGGCACCCCTAGTAATAAGGAAATTCTTTGTACAATATATCTGGAGTCTCGAAACTTATAGATATTTTTAAGAAAAATGACTTCAAACAGGTATACCCAAGATTGAAGATATCAAGGAACCCTGTGTTCAACCCCAAGTACAAAACCAAGTATACTATAATCTAGTGTATCCCTTATCTGAGTATTATATCTCTAAAGTAATAACTATAAAAAGGGAAACTTCGAAAATAATCCAAAAAGTACACTTGCTATAAAATTGAAAGGTATCCCGATCTCGGAATTATGACATAAAAATGTCTTGGATCGGGTTTACAAGCTAATTGTAAACTCTATTTTATATTAAAGTCAATTTAAAGTAAAGGGGCTTAACCAGAAAAGATTTTTTCTTGCTGTGAGGTCAATTTTCAATATAGATCAAATTTTTGCATAAAGGGCTTCCGATAGCGGACATGTAACTTATTGAGTTTAACAGGAGTGGGGGGTATAAGGCCTATCCAATACAATCTAATACAATCAACTATAACCTACAATAAGTACAGCTACATTAGCTACAGGGAACCATAACAACAATAAGGTAGGGAATACAACAGGCATAGCTCTAATAATCTAATAATACGGGGTCTCCTTCTAGCTGCTCTAACTCTAGGTCTAGCAGCAATAATACAGATACAAAATACTGGTAAAAGTTAAGCCCCCAAGGGTTTTAGAATTAGAATTTGTAAGGGGAACTTTGGCTCCAAAGCAAAGGGAAAGTAGGTTACTCTTTTTTGTATAACAAGTAAAACCAGTCATAATAGACTCCCAAAAGAAACTTTTCTTAAGTGTAATACCCTATTTAGGAAATTCAAAGCACGCTTCGTTATGTATGAGACTCCAGTAAGGAGTCGTGGAGATTTTACTCTTTATTGCTATAAGAAAGCTCCTGCTTGTTTTGCCCCTACTGCCCTATATAAATCTTTCTATTACATTCTATTTAAAAGCCTTTCATGAGGTAGCTTGGACCTCGGATCTCCCACTTTTATTCTTTTATTTCTAAGAATTTTAGGTCTAACCGCGTCTCCTAATTAGAAAGGGTATAAACTTACTGATTGAGGCTCCTTGTGCTTTCACTACTGCACTACTATGAAAGGAAAGTCTTGCAAGTTTAAAGGGAAGTATTCAAATATATTTGTTTAAGTGTCGACCCCTCCTTCTCTATCTCTAACTGATAGGTGCTTTGAAGATTCTCTTTTTTATAGGACTGACTAACCTTAGGAGAATTTCGTGGGGCTATTGTAGAATTGTTAAAAGAAATTGAACCTACTTTTAAGGTATCCCTTATTTTGTTAACCCGAAGCAAAAAATTTCGTGACCCCAGGATGTTTTATCTCGGATAAAAATTCTTTGTTTGGAGCTTTGCCCAATAAAAAGTGCCCTAATTACAAATTTTAGTTATATGGAAATTGGAGTTTAAGCATTCAACAAAACCTAGACAACTCTCCTACAACTTGGGACCCTCAGGTCTCAACTAACATAAGGGATTATCCTGGCTAGTTGTGCTTGATTATATAAAATTCCTTGTTAAAAGTACAAAGCAAAGGCTTTCGGAGTTTGATTTCCTATATGTTTTATTTACTTTCTTCCGGCTAGCTTGTAGAAAATCCCTATATATATCTGAAGAGGAAAGCATGGGCATAGGTTATAGGATTTTCTTTAGACTTTAGAATTTTTCCTACTTAACTAAAAAAAAGGAGCATAGGTCTCATTTAAACTTGTATGTAATGTAATAGAGACAGGAAAGGCAAAATACTTAAGGAATGAGTTTCCGTATACGAGCAAGGTCCAGAAAACCCTTCTTATTTCTTATTTTGGTAAGGAAGAAATTTTTAACACATTTATAGTAATTTCAAAAAACTACAAAGGGGAAACAGGATTCTCTATTCTTTCCCGAAAAGCATGAGGATTACTGTAAAAAGTGACCTAGTTTATAACAACCCTGCTCAGCGAAAGTACTTACAAATTCCCAAACTCAAAATACTAGTCTTTAACTTAAACGGAAATCCCAGAATAAGGAACTCTTTAATAACGAGACCCTAGTATTATAATTTTTTAAGTCTAGAGAGTAGCCTATCGCGGGTTAATAAAAACGAGGAAGATGCCTATGTAAAGATAGGTTATTTCGTACTAAGCTTTTTTATAGTCCTTATGGGATTTCTAATTTCATTCATTAAAGTCTATAAAAGGCATTTACCCCGAAAAAAGTACGAGAACTTTAGTGTTATATAATTCTAGGGAGCTCTGTAAACAGGGACAATTCGCGGTTGAGGAAGATCAAAGGTTTTGGTGTAAATAAAAAGAGCATCGCTTCTATGCCCAAGGGGTCTAGTAAAGGAATCCCTTTTTGTGTAAGTGTATTCCTACTTTTTCGCCAGCTTGTTATACGTAATATATTCTAACCGGGAGCCCCGTGCTTGTTTTAGCGCAATCTGTTATGTTGAGTCTTTTTTGAAAGGGTTGCTTGTGCGAATGCAGGAATTATAAAGAAGTTTTCGAGTTTGCTTTTGGAAAACCTAGAAAAGCTAATGGTCTCGAAAAGCTTTACTGCTGCTAAAGAGTATTAGTAGTTAAACTTCTATCGTCGAAATCTAGTAAGTTGATATGCGTATTCATAGGGTTCCTTGGACTCGAACCTAAGGCATTTCTATTAAGCTTACTCCGATAGAGTATCCGGAAGTTGCCTTGTTCTACAGGAGCATACGCTCTAAATTACAACGCATTTCTACCTTAGTGTGGATTAACCCTGACATTCCGCCAAAGTTCCAGCCTCAAAGCTGCAAGGGGTTTGAGATACTCCATAAAGGTTTTTGACTTTTTCAGTATAAGCGGGAGCTTTGCATGAACCTCAAATTCAATTCGAGAGGAAAGCTTTAGTGTATATAGTCTATTTTATTGCCATTGGGACGGATAGGATACCCACATCTTTTTATAATCATTAGTACAAAATTTCTTTTTAGCAGTACTTTATTTGCACTTTTTCTTTCCTAAAGCTACGAGTAGTTTCCTTTTTATTAGTATTTGCTTATTCACAGGCCTTTACAGGGAGACACATATCCAGATAATATATAGATAATAACAGGAATTGAAACTTAACTAGAACCTATAATATAATTATCGATTGACTTTTTTTGCTTTGTTAAGAGGTAGTCTTTATAAAAACCCCTTATGTTTTTCTTTCAGTGGAATCCCCTACAAATCTTTTATTAAACAGCTCTATTTATTAAGTGATATCTTGAGTTTCTCTTTATAAGGTATAAATCTTAGCAATATCTTTTATTATAGGGCAACTAACTAAACTAAAGCCGAGAGCTTACACGGGCAACCTGAAAAATCTAGAGTTATTTAAAGAGGAGAGGGCCCTGCAGGGCTAAGGTCTTTTATGAGACATCGAACAAAAACGCAGGCTACTTAAAAGTACAAGCAGAACTAAAGAATTTGTAATGAACTCAACAAGTTTTGAACCTTTGTTTTTACAGTAAAAAAGCTGCCGCTTTACTTCCATTTCTCATTTTGTTTTTAGCAGAAAGCCCTTAACTTCATATTAGAGAGTAGAACAAGAGTGGTTATGTTACCTATTAGGAGTTTCTTGCAGTTAATAAAGGTATAGCTAGTAAGACTCCCGTTTACTTTCTGAATGACCTCCCCAAAAGTTCTAGGAGGTTGTGGGCAAGGGGCTCCTATCAGAATATTAATAGCGAATACCTTCCAATCTATTCCATATCAAGAGCCAAAGAATATCTAACCAAGTTTATGGAATTTTGACTTAGTTAGTCAAGAACATTGTAGTAAAATCAGGGATAAATTAAGCCTCTTCCCTTGGGATTCAAGGGGTATCTATAATAAACCCTCTATTCTTGCTCGAGTTCCCTTAGTTTTAATGTACAATGAAATATTAGCCGGGAGTAAAAAGAGTTTTACTGAGCAGAGAGTAGAAAAAGAAATATGCTACAAATTTTGGTACAGGGGTTTGTCTTAGCTAGGATCTTCCCGCGATTCTAGAGTTTTCTTGACCTTGTTAAAAACACGAATAAGTTAGGCACATGCAGCAAAAAAACCCTATTATTACGAATAACCACAACAACCAGTAAAACAGATTCTTAGTTTAAGATTGCTTTTATTCAAATTTTAGAGAAGTTAAGAGATCCAGAGTTGAAAAAAACCTACTTACAATTCCCAGGACTCCCTATTAGAAGAGGCATAAGCCTTAAGACAGCTATCAAATAAAAAGAAAGATACAAAACTCTCCTAAAGCTTGGAGCAGGACTAACGAGGAGAATAAAATGACATAGGGTATCTTTAAATTGCTAAGGGGTACCCTGGAAGTTCCTTTGTTTAAGTTAAACTCTTAGATTTAGATTTTAAGGTTTTAGCCGTGTCAAGTTAAGATATTTTTGAGAGATGTATTATAAAGCTTATGCCTGTTGTTAGTAAGGTAAGTTCTTACACTTCGGAGGCTCTATCCCGCGGGGCTTAACGCGAGAGCTGCTCGTCGAGATTTAGGGAGATTTTTCTAGCCTAGTTATAGACTCTACTTTTCAGTCTTATTAAGGGAGTATTCAGAATATCAGAATATAAGGGTACCTCGTTAAAGCTCCTTACGGAATTGGGCACTTTATCATGTTTCTTAGTTATGAATTGCTTGAACTTAGTCCGGGAAGTTCTATTACTCTTTCTTTTTTGGGGAGTGCGATATTATACAAGGTAACTCGTGCTTGGGTTAACCTGGGGCGTACCTCTACCAAGTGTCTGCCTACATACTGAATAAAAGGGGAGTATCGAAGGAGTCAATTTTTATATTGTATAGTACCTGAATTACAGAGATAGTCAATTTAATCATTAATCAAGGGATGCTTCCTTGACTTTTGAAAGCTTTCAGTAGACCCCATAGTTAAGTAACTTGGGTGCTATTGAACCACCATAAAGTATAATCCGTGTAGAATTTGACTCAAGCCCTCTTTCGCTTACCAAAAAGAAACTTCTAGGAAGCTCTTGTTTATTTATATTATAGAGGTTACTCCCTCTTTTTCTCCCCTTGTGATTAAATGTAAATTTGCGAAAGATTTTTATATATCTATGACTTAGAATTTGTTTTTAGAACTTTTCTGAGTTTAGTTTTTATCATTAAGATATCTTTATTAGGGGTTCCATTAAGGATCTTTCTGAGCTAAATCTAAAGGGCCCTACTAGAGCCTCCCCGTATTTTGGCTCCTATCTGTTATAAATTAGAACTGAATTCTAGATACTAGGGGCAGGCAGCGGGTTTCTTAATATAGTAAGAGGATTAGAAGAGAAGGTCTCTATGTTGTTAAGCTTCCTTTTTCTTTCTTTTGTAAACCTTCTGAGCTTATAATGGTTTACGGTAAAGTCTTGATTAGAGGTAAGTCAAAAAGAGTAGGACTTTTCCGAAATATATACATATTACCTACATTTTTAGAAAAAAGGAGACCCAAAAAAGAGCCCAACCATTGGGGAAGCCCGCCTTTTTGGTTGTTCCAATTTCACCCCACTAGTTCCCTCAAGCCCATTTTCTATTGTATGGAGGGATTTCGAAAAAGAAAAAACTAGGATGACTATACAGCAAAAACAATAAAACAACTTCGTTGCCATCTTGAAGCCAGGAAATCCAGTTCCGGAATCCAGGGGAAAGTGACTTGTTAATAGAATTTCTGATCTGTGTTTCGCATTTTCACTATATATAATATATCTACTCATTGATCCTAGGAATCCCCCCTGTAAGATAAGATACCAATAAAAGAGAGTCTAAAGTCGATATGCATTTCAAAAATGAGTCCAATGTAAAACAGCTCTCACACATGAAGAATTGTTGGCTAGCCTTATTCCCGCTGGTCAATTAAAGGAGGAGCATAAGAAGAAAAGAAATATCCCTCCTTGTAACTGACCCGTGACTCGAAGCTTAGACGTTTAATCCATGAGGTTTTTAACTTTACCAATCAAGCGCTGATGGAACTCTTAACTTCGACTTGCGAGTACACTGAACGCCCCCTCAACTTTCCCAGAGGATATAGCGACTGTGGAAAACCTTCTAGTTACAGTTCTAGGCTTATTGCAAAAGTGCTTGTCCTGTTAGGCACTGATTCTCAAGACTAACAGAGAGCAAGTGGAGATTTGCCATCTTTCATCGAGGAGATCGACCTTTTGCTAGTGTTCATTTCGAGAAGAGACAATCTCCTTTAAGGTGACCCTTATTGAAGTCTTGCTTGGTTGCAGGGCCTTACCTTTTTAGGTAAAGTTCTTAAGCTCTTTGCCGAGTCAACGGAAGAATTTCCCCAATGTAAGGCGAATGAGAGCCATCAAGCTGGCGACATATAAGGCTTCGATGCAGGAAATCCCCCAGGTGAACGCGAGCTAGAGGAATAAATACCCCGTTCCCTTATCCACTTGAGGTATCGCTAGCTTTCCTTGGGTCGTAGACTCTTTTCTAAATCATTGGTGTCAACCCAACAGGCTTGCTCGAGATCATTCCCAAGAAGAATTCTCGAACGGTCAGCAATGGTCGTAATTGTCTCAACAGGCCTGTCAGTAGCTTGACAGAACCAAACACGAAACCTTAACTCATATGATACAGGCTGCAAGAATCCCTGAGTGCCGAACGAAGACAGAACACTGATTAATTAGGCTAAGGAATTCGGTTTTGAACGGGCGGCTGCCATCAAGTTGACCCGTTCCATAAAGAATGAAAGCTAGAGTTCCACTTGGTATAGGATCTAGCTACCCTGAGCGTTTTGACCGTCTTGAACGAACTAGAGGTTTCACAAGAGTGAAGCGATGGGACCCTGCGATGAGTTCTATAAAACCAAGCCAACCAAGTTCCAGAACAAGGAAAAAGAGCACTCTACTTTTGCCCCCTTTTTGATTAAACGGGAAGCCCTAAAGTCGGCCTTCTTGGGCAGTTAGGATGACCCTGCCCAGAACAGGATACTTTAGAAACTTATAGTAAAAACCAACTCTTACTGCGCAAGGTTTTGCTAGCTTCATAAAAAAGTCCTAGAAGACTTTTTTTCCAAGGCATATCTATGTAAGCTATTAAATCAATATTTAGTTCTAGTTATCCAAACAAAGCCGAAGTATCAAGGTACTTTAATGAAAAATTAGAATACCTTATGTATGTACAAGTACCTAATTTATACCTTTTAAAACCCGGGTTGAAATTCCGTTAAGGGCTTTTTGGATTATATGAAATACTGAGCGAGGCTCTATCCGTGACGAAGTTAGATTCCAGATAAAGTCAAGTTTTATTTAAACTCAGAAAATTTTCGTGTACTATATCGATCGAGAGTTGGGGCACCCTCACGATTCTTCTTTCTTTGCTTCTTCAAAGAAAAGGACTACTATAGAGCGGTAAAGCCTACAACCGTACCTTTTAGAAGCTAATCCGTGTTCCCAAATTACTCAATATCCCTCCTCACTCCTTCTTAAGGAAATCCTTTGCAAAAATAAGGGTTATCTTGAGAGTGCCCTAAGTGGGTGATCGGACCAATTAAAAATACTGAGACAAGGCTCTCTTAACAATAATATCAGAATCAGATAACACAAATGCAGTAAAAAGTAGAGATTTAAATCGATATTACTGGTTACTTGGTCTTGGCCTGGGTAAGGTAATGTAATTAAGGGGCCCTGTCCTAAAAAAGAAAAATTTATAATACTTGGTCGGTAACTGATCCATGAAAGGGGCCTTGTACCAAATTGAAACTTTATACTATTAAGAGAGTATCCTCAAAATATTCTACAAAAACTTATGGGAATATACCCAGTATATAAGGGCCTCCCCAGCCAAAAAATTTCTCTTTTACGAACTAAAAAGTAACAAGGGATTGCTCCCTATATTTATATAATCTAGTTCCACTTTATTATGGAGAAACCTTTAAAAAAAATCCTCATTAAATTAAACAGAGACCCGAAACTTACTTTGTCGAATAATAGGAAAACTACATCGTAGACTAAAGGGGTGGGCAATTCCAACAAGAGCTGCGCTTTTATTGCTAAAATTAGGAAATATATATATGAGAAGTACTGATCAGTGTTGTATTAAATAGAATAGGGTTTTTCCAAAGCTTACAGGTAAAAATATTATGCAATTTATTTGACTTAGGAACTTATACAGCATCAAAAAAAGAAAACTGACAATACTCTTGTTAAACAAGAGTTTTTGACTCCTTAGGGTGTCATGTATTCTGGGTTAGAGGAGGCCTTAGTTAGATAGGGTTCTGGATCTACTAATAAAGCTGGTTGAGAATTTCTTTTAGAGTATAGATAAGAAGGTGAGGAAAGAAAGGGGATTGCATAATAGTATGTAGATAGTTAACCTTACGCTACAAGACCAACAACAAAAGGAATTTCACTAATCTACTTATTGACTTACTCGTCATTTTTAATACCTATACTTCTCTTAAGAACTATAACCTAACTTATCTTTCTAAGTCACTTTTTATTTTAGTAGGCATTCACTAGGTTCCTATATCGGGGTCTACTCGCTATTACTAAGGTTCTAGGGATACTAGAAAGGCACTAAAAGGAAACAGACTGATTTTTAGTACTGATAGAGCCTCCCATTGACTTTGGTAAGACCTTAGACTTTTGTTACCACGGGTGTTTATTTTATTTACTAGGGGAGAAAAACACCATAAATTGATAAGCAGTCTTCTGGGTTCTACTTGTAAGGGCTTTCTTTCATTTTAATAGGGGACCCCTAACTTCCTAACTAAGGAGCGTATTTTACCCGTAAAAGGGGATCTTTTTTGGTTTATAACCACCTGGGTTTACTCTTCAACAAGGAAATTTACCAATTCAAGAGCTTTCAATAAAAAAGTATAATACTCCCGTTTGGGAAAAAGTACTTATCTTTCTGAGCTCATTGTTATAGAAGACTACTTCTGAAACTTCTTAGGGGATAGCGCGCGATTTTTCAGTACTGCTGAAAGCTTAGAATGAGACCAGAATTTTGAAAAGTTATCTCTCATAGGAATAGAGGTGTCCTTAGTGGTTTTATCATACAAGGTTCAAGACAAAGGCGACTCTATTTTAAGTGAATATTAAATTCGAAAATACCCTTGGTTGAGTAGTATCAAATAAAACAGGGATCCAGGATTTCCTCTTGTAAGCCTTGGAGAGCTTCTGCTAATTCTATAATAAGCAGGTAACCTAAGAGATCCTTTGAGCTTTGTAGTTCATTTTCTGGAAATGCTATATGAAAACTTGTTGATTATAAAACGACTTATCTCTAAGCATATACTAAAAAACACTGCTAAGGCTAGACTGTCAAATGTAGATTCATAAAGCGAGAATATCCTAAAAAAGGCCATTGTCTAAAAGGAATTTTGGGATGTCGAAATAATTAAGTCAATAAACACCCCGCCCACTTAATGGATTTGGTTTGGTAAATTTAATGTCTGATTTAAAGCCCCTCTATAAAGGTGATTTCATAAATGCTGTTCACAGGGGGCTATCCTGTAGTTTTAGACTTTTAAAAAGATACTGAATTAAGGAGTATAAAGACGTTGCCTAAATCTGTTGCTAAGATAAGAGTAGATAACCAAGAAAACTCCCCTTGTAATGTAATAAGAAATTTGCCAATAGCATTTTAGATAAAGAGAGTGCCGATTAGGAGTTCAACTTTCTGCTCAGGCAGTCCTAACAGAAAGCTAAAAGAAAAAGAGTTCGAATCCGGCAGTATTCTTAACAAAGGACTAAAGGATGTACATTTAGTACAAGAATGAAATATTACCAGAAAGGTTTTCACTTATATTATTATGGATAGCTTTTCAAAAAAACCCGTAATTAATTTGAAGTTAGAACCTTGAGTCGTCAATGCGAATGCCAAAGGTTAGAGTCCTGTCACGGCTCAAAAAGTATAAGAAGCTTAATTTCTTAGGTATATTGTTGTTAAAAAAGTAGTTTAAGTTCGCTAATTTGATGTTTGGAATTCTCTACCTATTTATTTGTATCTTACTGGCTATTCAGTATACAAGTCTCTCCCTTTTACGGTATAATAGTATACCCTTAAATTACGTAGTAAATGGGTGAAGAAGAGAAAAAGCGATTAAGAATTACTAACGGAAACTCAGGAGATACTAAATTAAGTCTTTTTAGTATTATACCTACACTGTGTTTTACTCTTACAGTATGGGTCTTATGGCTGGTACTTAATTATATAGTTATTCTTTGAATAGATAGTTATAATAGTACCGTTTAAGGCAAGATTTATCTTGTGCTCTGTATTACTATTAAGAGGAGTTAGAGAATCTATTCTACTTGGCGTACCTGACTGTAGTGGTACGCGCAGGAAGGTCATTGTTATAGAGCCCTGTAGATAGAACATGGATACCCATAAAGCCAATTCATATTCCTAACTTCTTAATACCTAAAATCTTAGCCTAGAGCTGAGTCCTCTTACTTCCCTTTCTCTCACTCGCTTTCTTCCTACCCGTTCTGGAACCTATAACCCTATAGAAAAGGGACTCCTCCCTTTTGCCTTTCAAAGTCTTCTATCTTGTAAAACCCAAGGTCTTTCTATTGTTTTAGATATTTCTTAACTCTGGGTTCCTAGGAATCTCCAAATCCACTTTCCACTAAACGATTCCCTACTCTTTTAAATGAAATCCCATTTAGGTAATAAAGAATTCCTAGGATTCTAACTCTTAAAGCTACGGAGTACATAAGCAGGAAATAGATGAGGTCCTATCCTGTATCATACCTATCTCACGAGCTCTCTCCTAAACCTTCGTACTAAAGACCCCGTTTTGTACTACCTTTTTTCTGTATCTCATTCAGCTAAACTTGCTGCTTTCTTAAGACCTAGACCTATCTTCTTAGCTATCTCTATCTTACTCTGCTGTATCTAAGGATACCTTCTTAGTCTTTGGAGCTAGACTTTTCTTAAGAGCTATAGTCTCGGTAGCTTTGTTATTATACATACCTTTCTGAAAAAGCTCTACCTTGAAAACCCATGTCCCACTACTCTGTATTTTACAGCCCTGTCTCCTGGTTTGAAACCCCGGTAAGAAATTGTCATTAAGTAAGACATATGCACAAGGAAAGAAAACGGACCTATTGATATTCCGAGTACCCGAAAAAAGTACAGAAGTTAAGTGCCCAACCCTTGCTTTTGCCTTATTAACTGAGATTTTTGACTGAAAGAAGAACTTCGAAAATCCCTAAAGCCTTTTCCTATTATTTAGAATCTCCCGGGATTTCCGGCAAAGTAGTAGCGGTGTTTAGTCGAATGAAGTAAAAAGCATTGTCAATGAGTTTGCATTTACTAAGAGTGCCCTAAGTCTTTATTACCAGGGGGCTTTTTTTAGGAGCTCTTTTCATTTATGAGTAGAGTAAGAATCCTACTAGAAAAACAAAGAGATTGCTCTCTTAAAGGTTCTTTTGACGCGAGTCTGGACTTGCAAGATTGCATTAAAGTCTATAATACTTAATCCTGCCCAGTTACATTTACTTGGAGGTTTCTTACCATAAGGATTTTCAATTTAGGATACTAGGATATATACTCAATCGAGTTAGCCTTGGGCTTTCTGTTTCTTATTAACCTATAGCTGCAGTGGAGAACCCTTATAGATAAAAGCATCAAAGTTATAATGAACTCCTTTAGAATCAAACTGTGCAGAGAGTTTGATTCTTGTTTTGACGTCCTAAAATTTAGGGGGTCCTTTAACAAAGGTAGGCTTTTTGTTAACTCTACTGGCACCGGAACTTGTATTTTTAAAAAAGAGTAAGTAACCGGTATTTTTAGCTAGGCATTAGGAAGGCAAACTAGTAGTGGGTGTTACTTTATCTAATTGCTGCAGGGAATAGAATTACTTTCCTAAAATTTCTAGCTACAGAAGTAAAAGAAAGAGTCTTAATTAAAAAAGGGGGAGTTACTGCCAACCCATTATTCAGCAAGAAAGTTATCTGGCGGGTTTTAAGAAAAATCCCGAGTTACAAGGAATTCTTAAAAGTCTTTGCTTAAATGTCAAAAATCTTCTTTCTAAATTGAAATTAGATTAGGTAATCCGTCCTTTTGTTTCTAGTTTTTCTGATTTTTGTGGATAAAAATAGGAGTGACGGGAAGAACCCGAGGCTAAAGCAATGAATTTCCGGTAAAAAAAGTCAAGTGAGTTGTGGGGCTTCGCACCTTGCTAGTACCTAATTAGCATCTAAGTTTAGTAATAAGGAGGATAGCTAATATGAGTTCTCGGACTTGGTAAAAAAGCAATTACGCGAATAGAAAGAGTAAGAGGGCCCTGGTTTCAAATCGTGGGTCTATCTCCTTCCAACTTCTAAGCAAGTCCGTTTAGTTGACGGGGAGGCTAAGGATAGCCAACTGTATATAATATTATGTACACGTGTGCGTGTATGTACGAGGAGTGTACCCGAGATGTAGTGTAATAAAGTTTCTTAATAGTATAGACATACTTCCATATGACCTATCTTTCCTTACTTGTTCTTGTCTTACTTCTTAAAATCTTTCTTAAACCTTAAATTTGCTTCTTTTTAGGTTTTTAAGTTATATAACGATTTATTCATTGAGAGATAGAGCTAAACAGAATTGTATTTGTATTCTAAAACCTAAAGCATACATAATAGGGGATATAAGGCTTATTTTTAGGAGTATTCCCAGGAGCTAGTGGAGCTAATCTAATGTAGCTTATGTATCTATTACTTGTATGGACGGGATGGGATATAGAGTATATTAGGAAAGTCAAGTCTTATAGTATTGTCTCTATTTTTTATTATTTATTGTGGAATAAGGGTTTTAAGAGTAAGAGTAATTGATATAGATCATTTAAGGAGAATACCTCTTGGCTTACTTATTCTCAGTACTCTTAATTAAAAAGTCAGGGGATTCCAGCTTCTTGCCTGTATTCTAGCTAATGTCTTTTATTTGTAAGGAAAGAAATAGTTATAGAAAGTCAAGAGAAGTTTCTGTTATACGTCTTACTCTTGCTACAGTTCTTATAGATTCTAGTTGAAGTAAGCCGCTCGAGAAAAAAATGAACGCAAAACTGTAAACTTACTCGGCATCGACGAAAAAAGGCCTTAATTTCTTCTGCGAGTCAAGAAAGGTATTATTATATAACCTATAGGTATGCGATAAAACGGGTTCCGTCATAGTTATAAGGGTCCACTACTCGTACGTGCGACGAGCCGTGGGTTTCTAATATTTCTTAAAAGTTGTTATTTAGTGCTAGCCAAGAAGCATGCGAAATCCCCTTTTTCATAAAAGTGAGTTGAAATAGGAGCAGTCCGCTCTTATCTTAATAGAGATTTTTGCTGACATGTAATGAGATTCGAGATTCTAAAAGTAGACACAAAATTATGTACAATGGAAGTAAAGGCGGATTTTTGGGCTAGTAATTAAGAAAAAGTAAAACAGAGTAATGCGATTTCCCTTGAAAAGAATAACTGTCAAGACAAGAGAGTAACAAGCCCCTAAACTGGACTCCTAACAACAGTAAAAAAGGAACCTTGAGCCTAGTGTACTGCAGATGCCTAATATCTTTATTATCCAAAGTCGATACTAAGGCTCTTGACCTAAATCAACGCTACTACAAAACCAAAAGAACTAACCAGCAAACAGGGTAGAATAAGGTTTATGCTTTTTTAATAGAGCTTTTTGTGTCACCGTTTTGAGATATGCTTCTCTAATTCCTGGCTGGAAATTCAATGTCTAGTTTAACCTATACAAATAACACACTCTTTCACCAACCCGAATTGCTTTTTATGACTGCCTTCCCTCTCTTTACCTAGAATAGAATTACTTTCAAAAGTTTAGAATATATTTATCTTATCACATTGAAAATAGCATTTGACCAGCACGCGGCCTGTAAGCCCTACTTTATTTTAAACCCTTATAAGCCTCAGGGGATTCTAAAAAGCTTAAGAAATTTGGATTAAAATAAGTTTTTGGTCAAGTTAGAGCTTGTTAAAAGTCAAACCTCAC
>JAYMTL010000211.1:0-16655 GCA_036897445.1 Pelargonium tetragonum | reverse complement strand
CAGAGTGGCGCGGGTCTCGTAAAAGGTTTTCCGGGGGTTCCCTTTCTTTTTAGTAATATCTTAAATAAGTGGCTTTGGAAATTAGTTAACAAGGAGCTTTTTCTATATTTTTCTTTTATACGGGCTTGCCTCGGAAAGTTATCACGGGCTTAGGAAGAATAAAGAGGAACTTCATGTAGTTATAGTAGTATATACAAATGTAAGTCTAAATAGAGTGAAGTCTAGTACTTCTTGTAAAAAGTTTCTGTGCTCTAATCAGAGAATGCACTACACTAGAAAGAAGTACTCTAATATGGGAAGCTTCAGTATCTAATTCAATATAACTGGGTTCGGGAGGTACACGATATTCTTAATATAAAAAAGGATTTTCCGGGCCTATATTAGGATAAGAGTTCTTCCTCTGCAAATACTACTGAGTTTTTGTCTTACTTAGTTTACACTTTTGTATTATGACTTCCACAAAATTAGACAAAGTCTCGTTCCCGACAAGCCTGAGTCCATTAGGGTTCACTTCAAAAAGAGGGTCTATACTCCAGCAATTTTCATTTTTGATAAAACTCCTTTCTGCGCGACCCCTATAAAATCTTACTTCCTGTCAACGAGAGCTTTCTGTTACTGATAGGGTATCTCTGGACCTTCTTAATTATTTGTTTATTTTAGACTTTCCGGTAGAAAGCTTATCTTACTTAGTAAATCAAGAAAGACATAAATTTTTGGGGTATTCTGAAGTAGAACTGGACCTAATTCTAAACCTACTTTCTTGTAAAAGCTATTGTTAGGCTGAAGGGAGCCCTTAATAAAAGATAGGAAAAGGGGTCTTATTTCCAACCGCGGAGCTAGGGCAATATAACAGGATAATTAGGAAAAAGAGCTCCTTTTGGAGAGTAACTAGTTATAAGAATCCAGCCAAAAGGCCGAAGTTATTATCTATAATATCTTTTTTTGCACGTTTAGATACCTTATTCTAGGGGATTTTTCCTCTGGCTTATAGGGTTTTACTATGTTTCATTATTCCAAACCTTCTTCTAAGAGATACTACTTAACTTAAATAGAACTCACTTCTTTAGAAAATCTAACAGGATACCTGATTCCTAGCTTAGCCCCTCAAATTTCTGCTTATTTTTAATTTAGTTTTAGAGCTGCTGAAGAAGGGCGCAGCTCCTAAAATTGTTGTCTTGCAAAACCGTACAGAGGTATTTAAAGAAACCAACACACCCGCCTAGAATTAATAGAAAAAACTCAAAAAGGCTAGAAATGTAGGAGCACCTTTGATTTTTAACTTCTTGAGATACTAATTACTGAAATTGACGGGATTCTGGTTCTGGATTTATCGAGTTATAAGGCAGCAAGAGCAACCCTACACCTTGTTTTGTTCTTCTTAAATTAACAACTTCCTTAGATTTATTCTTAGGTTTTGTTAATTAACTAGGCTGAGGGGCGGGGTACAAGAAAGAAAGTAGACCCCTTACGTTTCTTTAGTCTCCTGTATTTTAAACTCGGATCTAGATCTAGGAAAACATGAAAACTTCTAAAACGCAGGTATTCCCGTTTGAAAAAACCGAAAGAAAACTCGTACTTTATCTTATTCCTAAAGATTTTAGCAGCTTCCAATTAGGATATATAGGAAAACTTTTTTTATTTATTCATAGATTTAGTTGTTAGACTCCCAAACAAAGGTCTTTGAACTAGCTAGAAAGGGCGCTATGGATTTCCTTAGCTTAAATTCTTTTTTCCCGGTAAAGAAACCCTTATGTATTCCTTCTATATTTCTTTAATATACCCTAAGAAGATAATCTATAAGACTCAAAGCTTGTAATACCTAAATCTAATTTTAAGTACTAAATTTTAGACTTTGTTTATAAACTTGGAATTGCTTTTAACTGAGATATCCCAATTTAGATTCCCTAGACTTGTACTTATCCCTTGTTTGTATTAATTAAGTTGAGGAAGAAAATCAATCCTGTTTATAAGCTTTGTTCTAAGAGCTCGAAGTCACATATTCTAACCTCTTTAAATCTTTTCCCCGCTAACTAAGCTGAAATGAGAGCAATACCTGTTCTATATTTTCTTTACCTACTCTAGCTTTTACAGCCCATTAGAAATTTAGACTTTAAAACTAAAAACAGGAGTTAGATAATTGGACGAGTATCCGCATTCTGAAAGGGGCCTGAGATGAGAGTAGGGGGCGCCCTTTAAATAATATACATTTTAAAGTTTAAAGGAAAACAAATCCCCTATTTTACAAATCCGGATCTTGTTTTCCTTGCAACTAGTAGAAGTATTCTCTTTTGTAAGTCAGAGAGTATCTAAAAAGAAAAATAAGAGAAACTCTTTTTCTAAAGTTTAGGCTCTATGTTATCCCTCTTTTTAGTCATAAGCCCCTGCCTACAAAATAAAGGGACTCTGTTAGAATTTAGGTGTTTTACAATAATAAATAATATAAGGAGAGGTTTCTAGATATTAGTCTTAACACTTTTATGGGATTAGGAATGAAAGTCTTACTGTATTCTGCCTAGAGGGACTCCGCTTAAAGTTAGGAAGTGGGGAGTAGACAGAAGGAGTTTTTATAGGACAGGGGTTTCAAGTTATGTGGACTAGGCGTTTTTAAAGGAACCAAAGTTGGAGTCTTTCAAAAAAAGGGGTTTAGATCTCCTTCACCTTGCTGGATTGACTTAAAAAGCAGTTAAGTATTTCGATACTAAAAAAAGAATCCTGTCATTTTGGCTGTGACCTGAAACTAAGCTTAGTTTAATAGGTTTAAGTGAAATAAAAAGTAACCTAGTAGAAGGGGCCTCTATGTGACATAGCCTACTATGACTTTCTGTAGATCCTTTGCTAAGAGTCAAAATCCCCTAAGAATCCTAAAAAACTTGATTTTATTCTAGAATGTGAGAGGATCATAGCTATAGGAGGATTTCAGGTAGCCTAATATAAAGTCTTTATTTACATGCTGCTAATTCTTATAGGAAGGTGGAAACTAAAGTTTTTTCCTCCTGATTTGTTCTGTGTCGATCTTAACAGCCCTGTAGCTTTGTAAGAAGCTTTTTGTCTATACAGCCTCTTTACTGGTGGCCTCTTATTTGTATAACGAAAGCAAAATTAAGTACTAAAAAAATATATATCCGATTACAAAACCAAAAAAAGGCTGCCAGAGACGCTTATAACTTAATAAGTTGTTAAAGTTTTAATGAAACCTTCTTTTTTTAGGCATCTCTCTTTAATTATCACTTAACACGAGTTTTTCCTTACTTTTTGGTTGGATGGCGCGGATATTCATATGTTTTTTAATACTGATACTAGCAAGAGTTTAGTTTGTTCAATGACCTACTTCAAAGCACAGGGAAAAAATCTACTCTAATAGACTAGTCAAGAACTTTTTAAAAAGCTTTATCTAACCACTGCCGAGGAATTTCGCTTAATCAAGGAGCCCCTTCAATTTTCTACTAAATTTTCAATATCTACACCTCTTTTATTTACTTTGATAAATCAATTGTATATTTTCTCCGTGCAACCAACCATGCTTACATTTATCTTTCTCCCCTTTTCGGAGAGTAAGACCCCCTATAGGCCCCAGCTCTGTATCTCTTTCAATATCTTAGTCTCTATCTATACTTTAGTAGATATAACTTTCTTTTTAGGATTATAACTACTTCTATTTTTTTGTTAGTATTAGTAATAGAGTGTAATATAGATAATAAGAGCAATTGTTATAATTGTATTACTTGTTAAGAGATTTTTCTTGTTATTTGTTACTATTACAGAAAGGGGTAACCCTCACTTTATTCTTTATTCTACAAAATCTTTAACCCGAGTTCGAATCCCCTAACTGACTAAAAAAATAAGACTTTTTAATAGTTATCCCGAGAATTTGTATTACATTGTCTTTAAAATAGAGGAGTCCTGGCTATTAAACTTAGAATGATAAAAGCTATGTAATTTACTAGAATCCACATTTCCAAGATATCAAGATATATACTTTATTTCCAAGATATCAAGATATATACTTTAGAAAAGTTAAGGAATAATATAACTTCCAAAAGCAAGGATTTACTTATAAGAATTAACATATTTTAACTTTAACAAAGGTACACAAAAGCAACGCTCTATAAAGCTATAAAGGGAAAGACATTTTTTACTGAGAATCCTATAATTAAACCCCTCTTGAAAGCGTCTGGAACAAACTAGCTATAGCTTTCCTATATTATTAGAAGGGATTTCTTTGAACAAAACAAAGCGCTTAAAAGTAAAACAAACTTGTACCTACACTACCATTTCTTTTCAATTTTATAAAGAAAAACTTCTTTTCTCTTTAGTGAAATCTTAAGAAAAATCAGTTACATTCTGTATATATTTATTTTAGGCAATATGCATATATTAAAACCCTATTTTTTATGCTAACCAAGGAAGGTATTAACCGAGGAAAAGGAGTCCTAGAGCCCTGTTGACTCTGGGGAATAAAAGAGAAGGCAGACCTCCTAATTCGGAAACTTGACAATTTTTGAAACCTAAATATTGAAAAACCGGATTTCTATCCCCTCTTTTTTGTAAGATTTTACACAATTATTAATTTATCAGGACCCTTGAATGAAAACTCTTGAAAACTTAGGACCCTGATTTCTAGGATTTCCATAATATTTACAAAATCCTGCACCTAGAAAGGGAACCTTGTGAAATATATTCTTTAGAATTACCGGATTCTTGACTTGAAAAAGGGTTTCCTAAGAGTTCTCAGAAAAAACATGAGATATTAGCTACGAAGCTAAGGATTATTCTATTACTTCCTAAATAATAAGCTAAGTAAGCAAAAAACTAGTAGAACATTTGGCTAAGGTATACACTAAAAAAATATATATAGAAGAAAGGCTTGCTTGTTGAGATCATTACTATTATTTAAAGCTAGTATTACGAAAGTACAACACAAATCCATATAAATGTGAAATCAAGAGTCATCGAGGAAGTAGCCAAGTCCCTATCGCCTTGTTTTCCTATGGTTTTCCTTCGCAAAAAACGCGTATTCTATAATAAGAGCGCAGGGCTCCTACGAGTACAATCTAAGTCTTTGTTATTATATTAGGGAGAGATTAGCTGTATATCCTCAGGCAAACCCGTTGAGGGTAACTCTTTTTATAGTTTTTAAGCCAAAGCTTTACTATGGTATATCTAAGGTGAGGGTAAACTTAAGTTCTAGATGACTTTAGGGATATAGCCACTTCCCCTCTCCTACAAAGGGACTTTACTTGTTAGCAGTTTGGCAGAGAGTAAGGACACTCATTTACTAGAGCTCTATACCAAGCATTAAAGCTAACGGAGGTTTTGTAACCCCATATATAATGATAATGCGTCCCCCTTTTTTGAAGATCAAGAGCCCGAAGTCTAAGAAAACTAAACTACTCTGGAACATCTGAATTAGAGTTAGATATAAAATTTCTTTTACTAACCAACAGTAGATATTACCGCCTTTTTACAGAGGTCTTAAGAAGAAACAAGCTCAAAAAGAAAAGAAAGGTCTTGGAGCTTTTTGCTTCCTATACTAAGCGATTCCCTGTAAGTCTATGGCAACCCTCTGATTTAAGTATACCTATCCTAGATAGATTTTAACCTAAAAAAAGCTTGATTTTCTCAAGAATTTTTATAGGTTCCGTATTCCTACTAATAGTTTAAGATCGATAGCTGACCCTTAGAATTCCCTTAATAATACAGATACTTCCATTGACTCAAGGAACTTCCCACTAACTGTAGTAGGATAGTATACAGACTGAAAAAAAGGGGCCTCACCATATGTATTTACTCAAACTAGACCAGGCTCCCCCTCCATATTTTAAATTCTCAACTTTTTATAACTTACTTTACTATCACTGTCTAAAAGAAAGATTCTGTATTGAAGAACTTCATAAAAGCCCTTTTTATTTCTCATTCCTGAATTACCTTTAGACTTGTTAATTGCATACTTTGATTCAAAACTCGGATACTGAACCCAGCAAGTTCGCAAAAAGAGGGGGCTCATACGTAGCTAAACGAAAAGGGCTTCTTACGCTTATCTAGATCAGTGATAGAATTATAGCACTTGGTACTCATCTAATACTGGGGCAAAGCCTTCTCAAGGGTTTACCCGACTAGGTTAAAAGTTTCGCTTTAGACAAATTGGGCAAATTCTAGTGGAAATGTTAATAAGAGCCCTTTGTTATAAAGAGGAAAACTCTGCCCCATATTAATAAAAACGAATTACAACACATGCTAATCTAATAGGGCGTCTTTGAAAGAACTCCCGTTTTTGAATTCTGGTAATAGTTCAAAGCATTTTCTTGTTTAGGGTACCCGGGGCTTCTAGTATTATTATAGAAAAAGGTAATAGCCCATTTCTCACAGATATTTATTTGATAGCATATAGGAGAGACTCCTTATAAGAATTTTTTTATAATATAATAATATAACCAGACTTAGGCTGCACTTTAGTATAAATTCTCAAAACACTTACTTAACTAGAAAGCCCCTGTTATCCCAAGATTTTCAATAAAGTAAAGACAGAAGTAATTAAGGAGTACTTTTTAACTCTTTTGATTAATCCTCCGCTCAAAAACGGCTTCTAGAAGAAAGAAAATCGCGGTAGTACTGCACTGGCATGCAAACCTCTTCCTATATTAGGAAGCCAACTCCTGCAATACCCTATAACTTTTACTGCTGGTATTTAGACTTTTTATTCATAAGACAATACCCAAAGCCCTTCCCACAGCCTACACTGCCAAAGTTTTACGTACGATTTTATCTTTCCCCCTAAGTTTACTTCAATTTCAGATACCGAAATTCCCCGAGATTTCGCTTACTTCATAGAATTCCAGTAAAACTTAAATGGCGTATATATTATAGCTTTTCTTAGTTTTTAACATCTCCTAAGGAGTACCTTTCGGTATTCTACCTTTGCTTTCTCATTCAAATTAGATTAACTTAAGTAGAGCAAGTCAATAGGCAAGAATAAAAATGTTATGGACATTAAAGAATATATAATAAAAGAGCACTACTCTTATCTTATATCTATCTCTAAAAAGGTAAAGCGAAAGCTTCGTAAAGGAATTTTAAAGGTTCAAAGAAAAAATCCACTCCAAGCGGCTGCCTATTCTGTAAAGAGGTTTAATAAAGAGGATCCTGTATCTCTAAAAAGTGACAAAAGTTCTTTGGCTGGGTAAAAGTAAATTCTAAGTCTTGCTTTTGAATGTAGCGGACTCCTTATTTCATTTTATTTCACTTAATTAAGTCAAACAATAGCTACGAGACTCAAAAAAGAAAACGCGGATTAGGAGGGCTCAGAGGAATGCCTTATGTTAAGCTTGCTCCTATTTCTTAAGCTTTATTGGACTTCTAGGCGCAGTAAATCTTCTAGAGGACAGGTTCCTTATTTATACTTGCCGCAAAGCAAGTTCTTTTTCAGTACTAACTGGAAGTCTAAAAGCTACTACAAGATTGAAAAATTTCCTTAAAAAATCTTCCTCCTTTAATTAAGTTTACACTAATATAGGCGTTCTCCACTCCCCGAATTTTATATAAACAGATTGAAATGTTAAGGTAAATTCCCGGGATAAGTCGAAAGCAAAAAAAGTAGTAAGAATTTAGTGCTACTTCCATGGGAACCCTTGACATTACTGTAAACTAATAAGCGTTTTTCTTTTTCTAACCAACAAGAATCCAATTTACGTTTAAGATATTTTGCCAGGATAAGGCCGGTTCCCTAGTATCAATATTAAGAGTAAGCTGTTTAAATTGAAATTTCCTGAGTCAAAGCACCTGTATACTATAAAATAAGCTTCCTCTCGAGTTATTGTTGTAGTATTTTATACTTAGTTAGCTAGAGTTGGATTTCTAGTATTAATAAAGAGTTTTCCAAAAGGGGTTTTTGTTAAGCTTCTTTTGTCTTTAATTTATAAAAATTCTTATATTGCTTTTTGAAAAACAAGTTATGCAAACAAAAAAGGAGGGGGCTTAATTTGATGTTAAATAAGTCGTCTATAACTTTCTTGGATAAATAAGTACTCTTTTTTTGTAAAGTCCACTAAAAAAGGAACTCTGGTAAGCCCCAATAAAGTCTAGTTTCTGAAACTACAAATTTGTAACTTGAGTCTTCCACCATCTTTGGTTAAGTTATTATGCTTCCTCAGACAAGGTGTTTAGAAGCTCTATAGAAAGATATAAGTAATTATTCCTCTACATAACAAAGGGAACCCAACGGAAAGGAAAGTGTAAAATGAATTAGAGTTTTTAGAGCATTTGCGCTTAAGATAAAAAAGCCTCGAGTATTACAAATTAATTAGGTTAAGTGCCTGCAATTTAAAATACCAATATCCTGGATTAACCTTCTACCTATAATAAGCCCGCTCTACTTTAGACGTTTAGTTTTGAAATTCCAAGGCCATAAAAGTTTTTGATCAACCTAATACCTTATTCTTTTCAAATGGAACTTTATACAATGGAGTATGCGTAGACCTGAAATTTGACCCCGGAGCTCCGTATTACTAAACAGGAATTTAGTACTAAAACCGGGTCCCTTATGAGATTCTAACTCAGCTAAAATATACACTTAGAGGTAGACTTGAATTGCTAACCTAAGGAGTTTCAGTTTGCTCTTCCAGCGGAACCTTTTTGCCACAAGAGGTTCAAAAAGGGTTTCCTGAGTCGTAAAGGGCCCTCTTATATCAACACGGGAATAAAGGAGATTAATATGGATCTTTCGCTCTTTATGCGCTTTACTAATTTTCAGAACCCCTTTCTTTTTTGCTTTGTCCTGGGTTTCTTTGTAAGATATAAGGTTTTGCGTGCCTATTATACTACAATTATAAAGAGAGCTTCAACTCTAGATAATATAATATATTAAAGAACATGAGTATCAGCCTGAAGTTTCTAGTCTCAGAGAATTGGGAAGGGGTCTTATAAGAACTCCTACCGGGTATACAGTTTTATGTTATCCTTATAGGGAATATCCACAAAAGTAAAGTAATTCTAGGGCTAGCCCCCTTTAGAATCATGACTAAGTATTTCTCAAAAATCTACTTCAAATTACAAGGAATTCCTATAAATTGTTATTAAAGCCCCCCGCTAGAAAACTTTTGCTGCACTATTTTCTTTCTGTTTCTATTTCCTCCACTATAAACTTACTTGAAAGTCTTTTTGAACTCAGCATATTCATGCCTCCTTCTTGATCTCATTTTTTTTAATAGAACCCGAGATTTGCGTAGGGACAGACAGCTTTTATAAAGGTTCCCAGATTTTTTGCATCTTCTACTGCTTACATTAGAAGGTTAGAAAAACAGAGTAGGGACATCCTTGTATTTAATCTATATAAGCTCTCGAAAAATAGACTTTTAAAAAGAACTTAATTCTAAAAAAAAAAAAAAGGGACTCATAACAAGTAGAAATAAAAATGTACTAGATTCATAAAGGGCCTATTTTTCTTAAAAAAGTCTATCCTACTTGTACTCATAGGAGAATGGGGAATTTTCATCGTGAAAAAACAAGGCTTTGCAAGATATATCTATTGGTAGTAACTGCTCGAAAGGATTTTAACGTTTTTGTAGCAGCTAATTTAGCATGGAAATTTCCAAGACTGCTTGTTACTAAGTTTGACCTTTTCAAAGACTCAAGAAGGGAATAAAACCTATTTACTAAAATACTCATGCATGATACCAAGAACTTTTAGATATTTGTATATTACTCATTTCTTTTATCCACTTAATGTCGAAAGAATTCACTTTATACTGCCTTAGGAGACATTTTTTATCCTATAATATAAGTTAAACCCCGGAAATATATAGATAGAGAAAGAGTTTGAAGCGGAGCCCCCGGAGTTTTTCTAAATAACTGAATATTAAGAATACTTATAGCATCTAGTAAAGCAACCCCAAAAAGACTACGTACGTTGGTAAGGTTAATGGCATACTAAAATTACAAGGACTAACCATGCGGATTATTAAAAATTCCTTTACATTTTTCTGTACACAATAGCGCCCTCTTCTAACTTTCTAGCTGTCTTTAGAAGTGAGCAAGCTTATACCCGAACTGGGTAAAATACTTGTATAATTAGGAGAAACTTATTCTTTTTATCTTTTTCCTGCTACCTAGTCAAATTTGTGTTAAGATATACAAGGAAAGCTTTTTCTAGTCTGGATTATACGGGTCTTTATAAACTTAAGGGCAAACCTTTTAAGGTAAGTTGTTAGTCGCTTCTGGAGAGGGATAGGGTTTTAGTTCTTATTTCTCTAGTCATAAAAATGCTTTGTTTTCGCAGGGAAAAAGTCTCTCTCTAGCCTTCAGCTAATGAGCAACCCCTGGATACTCTTGTGAAATACTACTAAAAAACCTTGCCGCTCGCTTAAAAAATTTTTCTTCTAGAGCTTGTCGTTTATAAGAGAGGATAGGGAATAAAACGCCTTCTTAATCTTTAAAGAATCTCCTTGCCAAGTTTTAGCTTGACATTTCTAATAACCTATATTATAGTAATTCGCGTATTCCTTGACTCTTATTACAGGAACACTCCTAAGTATTGAATCTAGAAGAGATTTTTGACCCTTTTAGACTAGGTTTTTAAACGGAAAGTACTGCCTAGTTAGACGGGGTGTAATATACACATTAATAAAAGACTTTTTAAATGATTAAAAACCCAGTAGCATCAACTTCATTATAATTAGATTCTGGTTTAACTGCTACAGCCTTGTAAAAAGAAGCTAAGTATCCGGCCAATATTAAAAACATGGTTGATAAAGGAAGCTAAAAAAAGAGTCCACGGAAGCTCTTGCTACAGTTATGGATTTAGTCCTAAAAGAAATTATCAGTCTAAAAAGGATTTACAAAGGAAGTGAATCCTCTGCTATTAACGTAATAAAAGGTACAAAGTTTGCTCTCAAAATACTTATATTGAACTAACATGCTAATAAATTTAGGATATCCCTAAGTTTATTATAACGCAAACAAAGATTCTTAAGTTCCTAGAAACCTACTAAAACTTTTGGAGTATAGACACAGAGTCGGCTTTATATTCTTATATTACCTTCGCCATATTACTTTAAGAAATTTTTGTTAATTCTTTCCTTTTCATTTAGCCCTTTTACCAAAGAAGTTTTCATATTCCTAAAGAGGTCCCGTTTAAACGAGAGTTAATTTTCTACTAAAACACGAGAGGTCCTAACTTTTATGCTTTTTATGAATGGGTTTGCAGTTTCCTACTAGTATAAATAAGTCTATATTCGGCTTGTCCTACGCTTCTTTTTCGGGCGTAACACAAAACAGGGAGCAGTTTTAGGGTACTCGTCACATTTGTTAGTATACTACCGACCTTGTGACAAAAGAATCTCCTGAAGTTTGATGCAATATATTCTCTGTCGAGTACTCCGCGCATTATTAATTTTTATGTATTGCACTCCGGGCTATTGAAAACTATGACTCAGCAAAAAATCCCGTATGATATAAAAGGACTCCCTAAGGATACTCTAAAAACCAAAACCCTTATTCCTGCTTTTTAATCTAAATTTATACCCTACTTAAAGCCTTAATCTACTTAATTTAGAGTCTCCCGTTTACTAAGAAAAGGAAACTTCCCTAACAGCGAAAACACCGGCTGTAGTAGAAAGCCGCTGCTGCTAAAAAGCATTCGTTCTAAAAAAACCGAAGTAGCCTAGTTGTATTTCAAATCCGTTACGCAATAATTTTAAGAAACTTACCGAATACCAGAGTCAAAGGAATTTAGCCAATACTAGTATCTCAAAAAACTTACATTTTCAGGATTGAAGGATTTACATATTTGTAATTTCAAACGAGGATACCCAGCTCAGGGCCTTACGTTGATGACGTATTAACTGGTAAATATTAAGTTCTGATATTAAATAAATCTGATATCGGATCTCTACATCTTGCATAAATAAAGGTCAAAAATACATATGCTGGTGAATTCATTTCTCTTTTGAGGGTCCTGCAAAAGGGAGCCCCTTAGTTTAGTGTATTAAAAACTCTGTGATTGAAGTGAAGGAGGAATACTTGAATTATAGTAAATAGAGACGGGTAGAAAATTGATTATAGAACCGCAAAGAGCTTCGAAGGCTATAAAAGAATCGCTTAGATAAGGGAAAATTTCTAAGTATCTCAAAGCCCCCCTTTCTTTTTCCTTCAGTTGTTAATCTAGAATAGCAGTTAAGGAATTCTAAAACAAAGTAAAAACAGCTAGAAAAGAAATATACACCTTAGTAAAGGGTAGCTAAACTACCGATAAAAGATAGATTGGATAAGAACTGTTTCGATTTAAGCGGGATCCCTTTCTTCTTCACATTGAGAAAGTACTTATTTTTAATGTAATATAACCAGAATGACTTGTTTCTAAAAGGAAGTATTTAACCTGACTCTTAGCGCTGCGTGGCTACTCCTATAGGTTCTTAAAAAGACTTTCAGTAAAGGAACTTTTAGTTTACAGTGGCTCTGTATCAAAGTTCAAGGTGCACAAAAAGGGTTTCTTATCAGAAAAATATTTAAGAGAATAGGCATCTAGTATCTATAAAACTTGTTACTAGGGTTGCCTCTTGTTAGATATAGAACTAAAAAAAATAGCAAGAGGCGCGCTAGCGTTAAATTATTCCTTTTTTAGTTTGCCTTAGTGGAGACCCATATATACTACCTCTAAGCAGCTCTCGAAAGTGGGGCTTATCCATGTTTTATTTACAATCATACAACGAGGACAACCGAGCATTATACTATATCAGGACCTTCCGAAGTTTTTGTACTTTTAATTATTTCCTGTTTAAAATTCTTCAGAGAATCCTGCTTTGTATAAGATAAAGAAAGTAATTAGTATAGGAGACCCTTGGCTTTTACAGGATAATAAAGTAAGTTTTTATTATAGTAAAAATCTTGAGCGTTCGCCTTTATATTCAATTTGAAAATTATAATTGTTATCTAAACCCTTACTGCTAAAAAAGGCTTTTTTCGTGTCCGAAGTTTCTCAGTGAACATACCTTAATAAGTTACAGAAGTTCTTTCAATTTTATTGTTAGTTAATAAATAAGGAAATTAGATCCGCTATATATGCCAGATTAGTAAAGCTCCTCAAATGAGATATGCATTACACCCAAATACCTTTGTTTCTTAGACTTCTAAATCTGGGTTAGCTTTTGAAAAGTGATAGCCAAAGAGACTCAAAAGTTAGTACGAAATTTTGTAAGTGGGTAAGCTTCCCTTGCACAATATACTAGAAAGAAGTCTAGTAGTGATAGTGAAAACCTAGTCAGGTAACAATGTACATGTGTTAAAGGCGGTTCTAATAAAACTATGTGCGATATAGTTCATTTTTGTGTCGTTTGCTTTTCCAAGCAAATGCGGGTTATTTGCGCAGGGGTTCTCCTAGTAGGGGTCCTCTCTATATCTTACAAGGGGTCATACCTAGTACAACTGACTCTTTGAATATTCCTATACTAACTATATATGTATTAAATAAAATAAAAATTTAATCAAAATCTATATGACCAGAGCATGCCCTTATCTGACATTTTAATTTAAGATAAAGGGGGATCAGTACATTCCAAGATTTGTATTTTCTTGAGTTAACAAATGTATCGAAGTACTGAACTTTTTATCCTACTATCCAGGTAAAAATCACTTCTTTCAAATTATAAATGGAGTACTTTTTAGTTTATGTATATAGCAGGATTTCCTGTTAAAGTCAATTTTTATAAGTTTTTGAGGTTCCTCAGGGGGTTTAAAGTATGTATTTTCATTACAAGTCAAGTATAGAAAGCAGGTTCTTGTCTTATGCCATAGCTAAGGTCTCTTCACTAAATTAAAAGGAGTCTTCTTAACCCAGGCTTTTCGAGGGACAATAAGTGGGGAGTTTAAAGCTTATTTATGGACTTCCTATATATCAGGACTGGAAAGATAGTCTTGCCTTTTCCTGGAGCTAGTGTCTTAATCTTAGCGGTTAATTCTAAAATAGAGTCTTGAAAATCTCGATAGTAAGTAAATTTCAAATAAAATAAGGTTAGGGAAGTTTCATTTTAGTAACCTTTGTTAATTACATTACCTCTTTCTAGCTTTTTTATACTTATATAGTATAGAAATTCCTTGACTTAAATACCCCATAGCTACTTCAAATTATATTATACCTTAGAAAACTGACAGCAGAAGGGAAAACCCCCTTTTAATTATACTACACGCTTTCAAATTGGAGACTGAGGAATAAGATATTATACATTATAAAGGGAGAGTCCTTCCAAAAGGATCTTAAAAAGTCTAAGGATCTTAAAAAGTCTTCGGTATTAAAGCAAACAAGACCTAAGTAATTATCTAGAGTGTCAATTATCCGCTGTTTATATTATATACCGAGTAAGTTCTTTAGCTTCAAATCCTTGCAGCTAACCCAGAACTCTGTATCTTATAGTCCCATATTGCGGCCTATACTTGTATTTTTCTGCCTTGTAGGGTTCCCATGTTTATAGTTATTCTATTCCCGTATGCCTGTAGTAGTGTAACCTATTACTCCCTAGAATTTCTCTTTTTAGTGAGTTATAGTCGTTAATAGTTCTCTTTATTATTGTATTAGCGTAGTAATGACATTCTAAAGTACTCGGTAGTATTTATGCTTTACAGTCTTAAAAGTTTAAGTTTATTGGGGATTCCTATTTATACCTGTACTATTTGTATTATGGATTACTGCATTGCTTATTATTCCATTGTAATTCTATTGTATTAGTCTTATATCTTTCTTATAGTTATAATAGCTCTTATATGCATTCTTATCTTACTTATATGTATAGTTTTTATTTATGTATTATAGTTATAGAATTACTTAATGCTTAATGGATAGTATAGATAGCTTGCTTTAGATTGTATAGGATAATGGGTATTGGCTTAATTGCATTACCTCATTATGCTATGGGTTTCTCGTTAGGGAGGACGGAAACCTTTTAGAAGAACTTTTGGAAGAGTTAACAGGTAAGAGTAACAAATTAAGTGATTCGGGGCTTAAAGAGATTTATAGTTTTCTTAGTCTTAGATGAGTTTTATGGGATTCGAACTTTAATAGGTGAAAGGTTCGTTTTAACTTAGATCTCTGGGGCATCGCTTGGGAGGTCGAGGTTGGGTATGGGGTTGATATATAGTTTTTTTATAAGTTATTTTATCCTTGAGTTAACAATAAAAGAATATAAAGTGGGATATTTACAAACTTTTTCTTTCATTAATTCCTAAGAAATAATAGTTCAGATGTTTTTCCAAGATTATTGACTCTAGTTTTCCTTTAATTGTATTTTTGTTTAATTAAGCGGGTATTATAGTGTTCCAATTCTAAATAAAACAATTTTTTTGACCTTATATTCTATATGAAATTTGTAATAAAACTTTAAAAAAAGAGCGTAGTAACTTCGCGCGCAGCTAACGACCTGTTCTAGGTAAAGAGAGCCTTTCCTTTTTATATACTATACTTTATATATTCTTCCCCGTGTTCTCCTTTACTTGTACACGAGTTTACTATTAAAAGCGACCCTAACACTTTCCCCGATCTAAATTGATCAAAGACATCTCTAACCCGTGTTGCTATACTATGTGAACTAATGAAAACTATCTAGCATGGCTGCTTGCAGATAGCACATTTAAAATATGGATACCTTAAATTAAACTAAAAGGAGTTCCACTAGAGTGAAGAAAAAAGAAAGGTAATTTTACGAATAATTAACCAAAGTATCTCAATGCAAAAAGAAATAGTCTAAGTGGCTAGGACTCAAAACAGTAAGGAATAACTTACCCAATGAGTTATTTGTAGTTTAAGTATACTCGCGTTCCCCTTCTCGGCATTCATTCCTAAAACGAACTTGCATTAGCTCCTCAATTTGGAGTTCGAGTGGTTAAAATTAAAGTAGCTATATTGCCAAGCACAATAATAATTACCCTCACAAAGGATACGAGTTTGAAGGTCAAATAGCAACATAATTAAGAGAGATTTGCTATTATTTTTAATAATTATAATTTTAGTATACTGGACTAGCGAGGGGCCCTTAATTAGGAAAGGGAGCTGTAGGATGCAGTAGGCGTACTATAATAATAGTTACGAAAAATGGGTTGAGAAACTACAAGGGGCTCTTTTTTATTGTAATTTTCAATTATAGTGGTAAGGTGTTAAAAAAGGATCTTAAGTTAGTTTTTATTTTGACTTGTTTGAATGAAGTTCTTTAAATACTCTTCTTTACTTGTACCAATGAGTTTCTTTAATATTCCTTCTATCTTATAATTTATAAGCCCTAACATCCATATTTTATTCAATAAATTCTACTAATGTAGGAACTTAGGAATCGAGGGCCCGCGTATAAAAGCGTTTCGGGTTATGCTCTGCGTCTAATTAAGTTACTTAACTTAGCATGAAATTTATAAGCTCGGGTTATAAATAGAAAAAGAAAGGTAGAACTAACTGGACTAAAAAAGTCCTAATCAGGATAACTTAAAACAAAAAAGCTTTTTCTTTATACTTAGGGACATTGTAGCTCATAACTTATAGAGGCCTGCGAAGTCTCTTTAAAAAGGAACCCATTACTTTGACTTTCTTGTATAAAGCAGATTCATAACTTATACAACGGCCCACTTACGAAATCCTCTTTAGCAGGGATATTGGAGGCAGCCGTAGAGAAAGATTTAGAAACCAAGTT
>JAYMTL010000210.1:0-16670 GCA_036897445.1 Pelargonium tetragonum | reverse complement strand
AATTTCTTTTGTTACAGAATTTTAAGGTTACTCTATCACGCTTAGAGTTAATTTAGTAGGAACGACTTAGCTTTTAACCATCTGGAGTAAAAGGGGTTTCCACTACAAATATTGTATTGGATACCCGTCCCGTCTCTTAAAATCCTTTGGAAGATGCAAAAAAAGACTATAAAGTGCATTGCTAATTAGAGGTTTTTGCTGCTATTCTCCTTTTTCTATAGGTATTAAATTATATATAAGATAAGACACCCGGCTTCTATTCCTGAACTGAACTTCGCTGCGGCGTTTATCTATTGCTAATGTTCCATTTTACTTTTTTTAATAAGAATAAACTATACTCTGAGTTTTCCAGTCTCTAGTAAAAGGGACTTCATCTTATTAAGGTTTAGGGGTGTTGTGCTCATATAATTTACTGCTTATACTTACTTTTGTATAACAGAGCTTGGCTTGTAGAGATGCTTATTGAGAGGGATCTCTTGGTAAATCCTTACTCTCGTAACTAAAAACTTATAGAGGATGATTTTCAATTGACTTATTAAACAGTTATATCCACTAAAAATAGAAAAAAGGCATGTCTTGTTGCAGTTCGTTTTCTGGTTAACAAGTAATGAAATATATAAGAAATCGAATGCAGAAGAGATGGTAAGAAAGGTATATATCTGAGGAAAGGTGTGCAAATAGGTTTGAATAGGAGGTAGGCGGTGGGTTTTTTAGATAAAGAATAAGGCGTTTTCAAGCCCCTTACCTTATAAGTAAGTCTAGTTTACAAAGAGCCCCACTAGGAGGGAATAAAGTACAAGTAATCCTATAATCCTAGATAGTAATTCAAAAATGATATTGTAAATATTAACGTAAAAGTAAATGTAACCACTTTACGAAGTACCTAAACTTTAGCTAAAAATACATTCTAGCTAGCAACCAGGGCACTGGTTCTAATGAATATGTACTCCACTTTTCTTAGCATTTTGAAAAAAAAAACAATATTACTAAATTAACTTTTATTAAAGAGTGCTCCAAGCTTTAGTACAAGGTGATTTTACTTGCCGGAATTTACAGGTGTTTTAAGGGTTATAAAAAGCAGTCATTTCTAATCTTAGGGTAGTAATGTCTATAGGATTTGCTTCTAATAAGTTTGATTTTTCGGATAGAGATTCTATATAAGGACAAGAAAAGAGGGAATGCTTTAACTTAATTTATGGCAGTGCCTTTAATAGTAAGGAAAGCTTATCCGCAGTATTTCCATGCAAAACTCGGCGAATGCTAGCTCTTTAATTTGAAGCCCACATCAGGAATTCTTCTAACCTCTTTATGCTGTGTCTATATTAAATAAAGTTATACCCTTTATTTAGAGGAACACAAAACAAAGTAGTTTGAAGATGGGAATTTTAGAAAGATTAAGACTTCTCTTCAATTAGGGTTTGTTAACTTACTAAGTAGGTATGATGTACTTCATGTTTATATTAAAAAAATAATATTGAAAGCCCCGAAAAGCGATTTACTATGATAAGATAAGGGCTTCATGTAGACATAAGGCTTTTTTCGTATTTTCTGCAAGGTAAATTAACTTATTACAATCGGATTTTGGTCAGGTCTTTTTGTTTAGTCCGGTGTTCTCCTCACCTCAATTCTTAGGTAATATTACTAAACTGAGTTTTCTTGCTCTCTTCGTTGTATATAAGAAATTGACTAGTAAACCCTTTTGAAAGTTCCTCTGGACACTTAAACTAAATGCGGAGTAATCCCACAAAAGAACCTCTTGTCGAAACTCAAGATTGGAACTCATTTTAGTACAATACACCGTAAGAAAACGTAAGAAATTCAGAAAGCAATGCTGACCATAGAAGATAAAATTTTCTCCTTTAACTATCTTAATTTATAATTATAAGTGGAAATTAGAATTACCTTGTGAAGCTAATCCCAGTTCAACTATTTAGAATTTCGGAGTCACTTCATTCACTCAGGGATAGAGCTTTCATAATTCAAAAATTTCTATAAAGCACCTCTTTATCGAGCCAAGTACGAACTCCTTACATTCTTTCTAAATGAAGAGTGACCAAAAAATCGGGTCTACCTTAGAGTCTCATTTTTTCAATAATATAAAAAGGGTAAATCCTCATTCTATTTTTGAAGTTGGGGAAATGGTAAGTTATATACTTGCGGTGTGAGATTAGCTTTTAGTATTTCTTTAGTACTAAAGTTCGGTGTAGTTAATATTAAGTTAAGGGTCTTCCTCCTTTTTAAGGTAAAAAGGTGTGTCTACATAAATTTTTTGTATTCTTTACATAAATAAAAGTCTTGAATTTCTTGTTAATAGCCTAATAACAGGGATACTAAATTCACAAATTTCGCTAAAGGACACGGACCTGGGAAAGGACCAAACATATCTAACTTCACTGATATAAAGATTTTAAAGATAAATGTGTTACGACGAGGACTTGAGCCTATGATTTTCGCGGGATTAAGCTTTTGCATTCTCGAGCACCGCCTAAGTACTTTTTTTACTAGGCTTCATGCAAGAATTAAAGCTTTGCGACTATAGTCTTTACTTATACAAGCTTTTTTCGAAATGAGTAGCATAGCCAAGTGTTTACTTTTTGAACTAGACCTCTCTCCGGGAGTTTTAGCTTAGGTTACTCTCTTGCATTACATAGCATCGAGGGGCTCTTTTTATCCGGATTTACTTTAGCTGAATTGAACTTTATCGAAAATCGGGATTTCTTTATCTTTATACTGAAATATAAACAACCGAACTAGACAGGGGGATAAATAATAAGGTTTCCCTTTATCTTTTTAGGAGTTCCTACACAAAGGTTATATAGTAATAATAAGGAATAGGAGCCTTTTAGAAGTTCGATAAGCTCGCTTTTTAGGCTCAGAGCAGTGCTACTGTATCTTACCATATTTATTCGAATCCGAAGCAGAAATACTAAGAAATATACAGCCTTTTTTGGAATGAATATGTACACTCTTTTTGTGAAACTGCAGAGGGAAGTTCTTAATTTAAAATTAGTGGTACAGAGTTTCGAGGATTAAAAGCTGCGTTACTTTTTATGTCAATGGAATTGCCCCTTAAAGTACAAGGGGGAAGACTCTGCTAAAGTATCTAAACTTATTAGGCAAGAGGATTAGGATCCTTAAGTTTTCGTAGTGATATATTAATTCAAGCTCTAGTAAAAGGAATTAAAATATGACTATAAAGATTTTTTATTAACCTCAAGAATACAAGAATAATAGGAAAAAGTATCCTTCTAGCTTGTCTTTGAACTTCTCTAACAATGAAAAAAGGATTTACTTAAAAAACCCAGGTTTCCTTATCCTTATATAGGCGGGCCTAGTCAGATAAACTTTGTTTGGTAGCTTTCTGTTTAGTATTTTCTTATTGTAATCCTTATTACTTTTAAAAGTAGTTTGTGCTCGTCCTACAGTTATACTCAATTTATAGGGTTGCCAGTATGACATTCCCTTTACAAAAATAGGTTTGATTCTAAAAAACTAAAAGGAAACCCTCTCTGAGCTTGACCCAAATCCCAAATGAAATTCAAAAGAAGGGTTAATTTTGAGAATATAAGACTCTTTTGCCTTATCTAAGGAAATTAAGAGTAAGCCACAAGAAACTATTCTCGTATGTGTGCTTAGAATAGAATGGGGGTAGCTCTTTTTACCTCAGTATACCCTTTTGTCTTTAATACGGAATTTTTTATAAGAGCCGTGATGAAATTGGAGTTTTATAATTTGTGTTTGATAAGCTCTTTCTTGCGGATGTCTTATGCGTGATTGTTTATTAAACACTTTTAATCTAACTAAAAAGACTCTATCTAGAGGGTCTCTTTTAAGCCTCTTTATTTGAATGAAAACCGGATCCCCTACTCAGTTATAAATCTAAAGCCACCAATTTATACGAAAATAGATTTAATATAATATTGTGTGATAGGGTGTACCCGAAGTTTCGGTTAGTTTAGTAAGTTTTCAAGGATATTATACTGCTATGTTAGAATAATTTGTCCGTATGGAATAAGTATTGCTAGCTTTTAACGAAGCCAAAATCTCAAGGGATCCTGGGGGAAGGCTTTTAAAAAGGTACTACTATATGTATGGTATTTTAAAAAACTTGAGGTAGGAATACTTACTTGACCTTTATTAGGAATCTTTGTAGTATACAATTGAAGTTGTTTATGTATTAATTACAAGGTTTTCCTAGTTACTCTGGAATCCCGCCAAGAGGAAGGGCTTAATTCCTTTATAGTCACCCCCTTCAGTTTCCTTTATTTTTTTGCAAGGTACTCGACCTAACGTGAAAGAATCGCCGGGGTGGGTATATAATATAGCAAACAAGATTAGTTTTTTAACTTATTTTCAAAAGTTTCTATAGTCTATGTAAGCCTCATTTGTAATACCAACCCGAGAGAATAGCTATAAGTATAAAGAGTAAAAGTAACTAGTAAAGAAGCTATGATATAGGAATTTCGAGAGTCTTAGTATAGAAAAATATCTTGAAGTTACAAAATCAGAGCAGGGTCCCTAAATACCAAAGGAATTTGCAATTCTATTTAATTTATATGCGAGACGTTATCCTATTTTCTTTTTTTGAGATAATATTCTTAAGGTAGTTAATAAACTAACCGGGATGGAAAATTGAAAGTATAATAAGAGAGGGTGTATTAAAGCAAAAAAAGCATCTCCTCTTGTATAGAAGATATAGAGCTTCAACTAGAGATGAATTGTTCACAAATCAAACGAGAGTTTCCTAATAGAATAGAGACAGGCATCCTTTATTTTAGTTGCAGGTATTATTTATAATAGAGAAGTTAACTAACTCTTAGGAAGTCGGACTAAAGAAAGGCTTTTCCGGTAAGGAGTCACAGATTAGACTCTCCTTTTCTAATTTCTTTGGGATAGCTGAGAATCTATTTCATTCAATTTCCTTTGAGAAGTCCATTTTCTAGATAGTTTAGGAAAGAGCTTGTCTCTCCTAGTGGATTACATAGATTTTTTCCTTTGCTTAGGACTGAGATATTCTTTGTCTTTGGGATTATTCTCTTATTAGTATGTTGTGACTCCTTCCCATTCCAGTATCTCTAGTTAAAACCCTTAAGGAAGATTGGCATAGCAGGTTTCTTTTCTTTTTAGTCTGTAAAGAAGGTTAACGTAGAATAGTTTAATGAATAGACAAGATAACACATATACACTGACCTTGAATTCTTTGACTTGTCTTACTTTTTTACTAACTTGTACTTGCTGCTTTGTTCTACTGACTTAACCTTACCAGACTTTGCTGTTAATGACTCATTGCTTAACTTCACTTCTTTTTTATATCACAAACAAACGAGTACTTGACTTTAGTTCTAAATCTCTTCCTTTCCTTTTATGGATACTTTAAGAATTGGAAACCCGGAAACATAGGCACACACTTTTATTCTATTCTTTGTTTTCATACTTGCTTACTTAATAGCTAGACCTATACCTTTCCTAGCTGTCTTAGCCGTATTCCCTGGACTTACTCTAGCTAGAACTCCTCTTGTCCGTATTACCCACAGTTAATGTACCTATTTAGGGTACTTAAGCTTGTAAGGAAGTCTCTTAGTATATCTATATAGTAAGACTTATTGCTATGTAGTTATTGTATTAGTATGTATCTATTATGTATTGTTTAATTGTAATAGATTGTTGTTTAAGGCATATTCCTATCTTTTCTTTCCCTTGGGTGTTATTTCTACAAAGAGTTAGAGATTTTGAGGTTTATATTTATATAAAAAACTGCCCGCCTTTTCAGAGCAGCGTGTTAGCCTTTAGAAACAGGCAATATTTCTCATAAATACCAAACCTTACTTTCCTCAAACTTGAGCCTTGGAGGCTTCCAAGTGGCTTTGCACTTCTTTTTTGGATTTTCTTTCCTGGATCGTACAGTGCCTGCTAGTAACATAATAGAATAAATTTTTCTAAGTATTGGCTCTTATAAATATCATGGGATTCCTTTAAGTAGCAACTTTGGAAAGAATAGGAGCTTCTAAAATTTTTAACTTTAAATCTCAAGCCCCCTCTTTCTTATGATGCATGACTGCTAGTTCAATGCTCATGACTGGAAACTTTTAATCAGGTACTCCCCGAGTTTGCTGGGTTTTCTAAGTACGTAAGTGTTACGGGAGTGTTAATTTTACTTCAGCGATAGAAAATTTATATTCTATTTAATTAGTAATAAATACCAAATCAAATTCTTTGTCTTTCGTTTTGAATAACTTCGGCATAAACTATGCTAATAAAAGCCTACAAAGCCCCTTAAAAAGGAAAAGGAGAATAAATAGAGCAAAATTCAAACAAGTTAAGTACACGTCTTTTTTGAAGGTCTGGGATCCCCTTAGGATTCCGGCGATTTTATTACAATTTTGACATTTTATTTCCATCATATTGTTAATTATAACCCCTAATTAGAGTGGTAATTCCACAACCTCCAAGAGTCCTCCGCTTACTCGCAGAAGTTAGATGTAGGCTCCGGTACTTTAATTGTGGGTTTTTCCAGGGTTTATTACCAGGACAGAAGGTGATATAATACTAAAATAGTTAGGGTATCTTTTAATGATGAAACTCGTAATATTCCGTAAGTTCTATTATTTATTATTCAAAAGTAGAAGAAACCGCTACTGAACTAAGGATTTATGATATGAATTAGTTGATTCTTTGGTTCCCTTTACTTTATTAAGGACCCTATCTTATTAAGTGGAGCTACTAGCAATTGTTTAGAACCCTCTTAAGTATTGGAAAAGACTAATGTTGTGCTATTTAAAGTAAGAAAAAGATTGGGGACTATATGCCCGGTTTAAATATCTTTGAATAAGCGGCTCCTTAATTCATTTAAGTGATATCGTTAAACTTGATAGGATATAAGAAATTGAGATAGCTTGGAAGAAGGGGTTTTGGTTTTTATAACAAGTAAGTGTAGTCTCTCCTTCTTAGACACAAGGTACCAACTAAGAAGCTTCAGCTATTTTGAAATCTTCTAAGAGATCCTGTTGTAATAAATGAAAAACAATTTCAAATTTCTTCTTTTATTAAGGAACCCCTAGATTTTATTATAGACTTTGAAAAAAGGGTTGTATCATATCTCCGCAATCGAAAACTAGTATTATTTGTAAGTTATAGGGTATTTGACTTTTTCTATTAAGCATTGGGGGTTTCCCTGTATAAGGATAGGGGTCTCTTTTTCTATACCCTTTCTTGTGTGTTATAAGTTTAATACTATTCAATGTAATTCTTACTTTTTAGAATTTCTGACGTTCTCCGTATGGCATGTCATGACAGCTGCCAAAGCCTCCTATAATTTAATAAACCTAGGAAAAGCACAGCCTTACCTTAACAGAACTAAAATATTGTATCAAATAATAAAGATTCTAGTATCTTTAAGCGCCAGGTATCTAACTCTATCACTAAACAAGGAAAAGCTCCTCGTGCGGAGACAGTACTCTAAAAAGGGATTTAAAACCAAGACCCTATTAACTAACTCAAATGTTACATTCTTGTTTTGGAAGGACGCCGCTCGCTCTAAAAAGTATATCGCTAAAAAATTTTGGAACTTTACTGGCTAAATCTAAATGAGGGGTCCCTTGTTACTTAAATTAGAATTGGGAGGAAAAACCTATGCAAATAGAACAATTAAGGCACTTCATTTTATGCTTCGTTGTTTCAAAGTTGGGTAAAACCCAGAGACTCCTCCAGTATTTGCAGGGTTCCAAACCCTAAAGGCAATTAAATCTTGCGCATTAAAAGTAAAGTTGACGTTTATAGTATAGAGAAGAGAGTTGCTTATGAGACCTTTTACCCGTAAGAAAAAGTAGTTTTTTTCATAAAATTGGAAGTTCTAGAGAACCGAAGATTATATCCCAAGAGGTGCCCTAAGTTTACTTATTTCTCTTTAAGATTAGCCAGAAGGAATAACATAAATAGGAAAGGTCTCTCTAAAGAAAGATCAATCCCAGGACTCTTATCCTCTTTTTCTTATAACACCCCAACTAGGGGAGCCCCCAATATTTCTTTTTAAAGCGTTTCCGTATCCAAGCTTTAGTAAAAAATCAAAGTATTTACCCCGAGAACCTTTACGCGTTGTAAGTTAGAACCTATCCCCTTCCAGGACTACGCCTTAAATAATCTTACGTAGTTAATTTAGAGGAAGCTCTCCTGAAACACTTTAACTTTCCAAACTAAAGGGTACTCTACACACGCAAGCCTAGTTTAGCCAAAGTGATGTGCAAAAGTTTGCCTATCAATTATATTAAAAACTCTATGATAAAAAAGCCTAATCATATCACGAAAAAGCTCAGGCTATTAAAAAGAAAAATGCAAAATCTGGTAAACTGCATTCTTACAACAGAATTTTTTAGAATACCGTAGTTCAGAGTTGGAGCGGGTACTAAAAGATCAAGCTGCCCTCACATTTCCTTAAAGGGAATCCCTGATTATAGCTCTATTGGACTTGTTAAATAAATTCTGGCAATCTGGGTTTAGACGTCCGGTTTTGGGTAGAGGGCTCCGGATAGAACATAAGAATTAAGACTTTAAGTGGTTTTCTTGACTAAATTATGAAGAAAGAAGTATACTCCTCGTAGAGCTCTAAGATCCCTGTTTTCCGTTTTGTATTGTAATAAATCCATAGAATTCCACTTTACAATTCATGAGACCCCAAAAAAGTTGTTGTCTAGCAAGGATCCCTTTTTATTTGGGAGCTTAAGTATTATGAGGTTTTTTTTTATAAAGCTGCACCTTTTAGTAAATACGAGGAATATCTAGACAAAAAAAACTAAGTGCGAGACTTAGAGAAGCTATAATTAACAAGCTAAAGAGAATACTCCAGAGGAGTCTCATTAAAAGGGATTCAAAATTTCTGTCATAAGAATAAAAAATTAGCTTTTGTACCTTAAAAGAAAGTAAGAGTAGTCGGAAGACTTTTTCCTAAAAATCTTCCTTATTCTCGGGGGACTTTTATGAAATTATAGTACCCTACACAGGCTATTCTAGAGTCAAGAAAAGACTTTAATTTAAGGATTCCTGCTATCACTGCAGAAATCCCTATTTGTAATGAAGGGAAGTCCTGTGTTAACGAATTTTCGGGCAATATAAAAAGCGTAACCCTTAACTCTTTTTTTAGATCAAGCAAATTTTAGCCTAAAAAAATTCGTCGGTTCAAACCCTCCTATTAGTACCGGTTCTTACAATTCATATGATCATATGAATAAAACTTAAACTGACTTTTTCTGCCTTCTCATTTGTAACATAAAAAAGTCTCTATTTCTTATCAGTAAATACTACAATAGCTCATTAACGGGGGAGACATAACAAGGTTTACTACCTACTCGTTAAAATACCAAGAAAAATGACTCAAAAACTCTAAAAGCATTCATGAATACAGGGCCCTGCGAGTAGAAAATATTGAATGAAAGAAAAACCAATTTCGTACATAACTGCTCTATTATCTTCTAAGTAAAAGTCGAGGACCTCCCTTTTCAAAGGAAAATCCTATAATTGTAGGAGTTTATTATAGGGCTTAGGTTTCTTTTAACGGACAGCCTTATATTTTTACTGTTATTGACCCTCATTCAGCGGCAAAACCCGAAGTTACTTGAGCTTGAGAAGGACCCCGCGTAATTTTAAGGAATTCCTTTTTAATATAAACCAAAAATGACCGGAAACGTATAAACTTTGTAGGGCAGCCTATAAAAAGCTATAGCGGATATCTCTCTAACAGGGAATTGCTAAACAGCTTAAAATGAGCCCCTTACTGTGCCTTAAAATAACTTTGAGCAATTTGGTAAATTACCCAATTTGGTTCAACTTCTTGCTCTCATAAAATTGAAATATGTCCGAAGATACCTCACTTAATACAACTTTAAAGCCTGATTGGTTCCTGTTATCCTAAGAATACTTTTTACATTCCCAAAAAAAGACAGGTTTACTAAGTTGTATTTTTTAAGTCTAAAAATGACTCACTTCCCCAAGTCACAAATACCTATACTACACAAATCTTAACTTTTTAGAAAAGGATAAGTAACTCCCGGTTAATCGAAATCGGAAAAATAAGCGTCTACTAAGGTTTATAAACACAGGAAAACTTTTATAATAAAAAAGGGGGTTAATTCCTAAGTATTTCCATTTCCGTTCCATAACAAAGGAGGTCTTCTTGTGTCCTACAGTACCCTTTATGCAACCCCTAAAGTAAAGCTAGAAGCCAGGAGCGCGCCCTTTCGCGATAACTAAATTTTCCTTCAGAATAGACCAACGAAATTTATAGTCTTAAACTCCCTATTTACCAGATTGAGGTGAGGTATATCTTACAAATAAAAAACTCAAAGCTCGGAATCCTACTTTACTTATTAAAATGGAACAAAAATCTTTACTTGTTAGCTAAAGTCCCTTTTACTAATGAGGACCTCAAGAGCTTGATTATGCACAAACCTGGACTCTAAAACAAGTTAAAATGCTAAGGCTTTATAGGGTTACCTTTTTTTAATATAATGCAGAAAAAAAGACAATCACTATATCCAGAGACCCTTCTTCGCCGTATTTGCTATGCCCGGGAAACTGCGGGGGCTTATAAAATTCTAATTAAAAAGTTTTCAAAGAGTAACCTGAGTATGATAAACTTTATAAGGATATTAGCTAGAAATCCCAATCCTACTACTGAGTGCCCTTATCCTTATATAGCAAGAGGACTTTGGGTTTAGCTCTTTTAGGAGGCAGTATCTATAAGTATAAAGGGTAGTCAAGGATCTGTATTAGTAGTAGTCTTTAAAAAAGGGCCCTGCTAGGTTTCTATAGCAAGGTAGGAGCCGAATTTAGACTCTTTTTTCTTTTTCAGAGGGGTCTAATATACTGGATATTTGTTAATACTATAAAGTAACTACGGAATTTCTTCTATAAGGGTAATTTAAAGAATTCCTGTTTATTTAGTTACGGGCCTCATGGACTATATAAGGGGTTACTATAATTACTATATAAAGGAGCTCCATGGACTCTCCATGCACCCTTTTCAAAGAAGAGAATCTTGTAAAATAATAAGTACTCCCGATATTACTTCCCAATCTCAGGCTCGATTCTTTTTAATTAAAAATGAACAAAAGCTCATGGACTCTATATCAAAAGCGCAGTTACTGCTCATTGAATTGTCTTTGGCTAGCGTGAAGAAGCAACTTTCCTTAATTAGATAGATCTCGCGGAGCTTTATTCGTATTGTACAAACCTTGCGTTAAGGCTTTGCCACAAGTAGTTTTAGCTACCAGATTTAAGTGCGTTGTGTATAGAGTTAATAATTGTACTTAGGGTCTCCCTTTTTTATTTAGAGTCAACTAAATTTAGTTTAAGATTTATGACACAGCAGTTACTAAGATTCTATACCAAGTAAAAGAACTCGTGTACTTTAGGTTGTTTTTGTTTTGAAATTATAGACTAACAATGAAATAAAATACACTTTAAGATACAAAAAAATAAGAAATAAGGGTTCCAATAAAGGGACCCCTATTTACTCTTTATCTAAACGGGTATACTTCTGAGACTTAGTTAACTTCAAACCTCCTCTGCAAGTGCAAGGAATTCTCTTTGCTCAACTTCGATAACTTAACTTATATTTATAATACTAACTACTTAATAGTAGCTATAAAGTATAAAAAACTTAGTGAGAACATTTTTTTAAGACACCTATAAGGAATATAAGACTAGAAGGTTCTAGAACCTTAGTAAGTAAATAGGAGCATATAAAGAAACCCGCTTGCCTTGTTATGGATGCCTATTATTTATTAAAATTCTAGGGGCCGATGTTACCGAAGTATCGAATTAATTTAGATTTATACTAAGTTAGGCTGCTAAAAAAGAGAACAAATTTCAAGCTACTTTTAACAAGAGGTGCCCCCACGCTTATAGAAGAGGTTTATCACTCTATCATAATAGGTACTAACAGAACCCACTAACTAAGTTTTAGCTCCTAGTTTTCTGGGTATCCTATTTCTAAAATTTAACTTGAAAAAGTTATTCTAGTATTTTTCTCGCTTTAACAAATTTAAATTACCTTGTTTCTTAATATAAATTCCGTAGGGACTCTTTCCCTGTCTTCCTAGTTCTGCCTACTGACCCCTAGGGTAAAATCGATACTCGTTTAAACAAGAAAGCCCGAAACCCTAATAAGGGGTGCAACTAATACATTTATTCTTAATAAAATTTTTTGGGGAACTTAAGGCTTTCCGGCTTTCTAATACCATTTACCTTTACTCAAGGATGCTATTGATAGCTCGGTCTAACCAATCTGCTAAAACTCGGGTAAGTGCTGTGAAATAAACTTAAAATCTAGTTTACATTGTGCTTGTATCTTTTCTAATTCAGGAAAAACTCTTGTACTACTCTTCCTGGCACTAAAAAAAAAGGAATTTCTTACTCCGTATATTTACAACTTTAACCTTGCTTTTAGGGAATTCCCCCTAGCCAAACGGACTCGAACGGAATATCATGATTCTGAAGGAGTTCTATTAGTATATATTAGGAAACCTAGTTCTTCGATTGAGTACTACAGGTGTTAGTATAGACTTTTAGCAACAAAGATTGCTGTGTATTTTATATTATATATTGGAGCTCCTCTTGAGTCCATAGTAAGTTAACTTTCTTAGCAATAGCTGGGTCTTGTTTTTTCTTTTTCCTACGCTTGGTTTTTCTTTCATTCCCGATCAGATGAGTTTTTAGGTTATAAATTTATAAAAGGCAGGAGCTCCAATATTGACTCTTTTTGTATCCCCTTTAAATTCCATGAACTTGAACAATGCCCTATTTCTTGCGCTTGTTTTGGCTAGTATGTCTTAAGTAAAATCCAGCTTTTGCATTCACGGGACAAAGACTGTAAATTAAAAAAAAAATGAGTAGACTTATATCTCTCCACATTAATTGAGAAGAACCCCTATGTTCCATAAAAAACACAGCAATTCCCTTTTTTTTACTAAGTAAGGGTAATATACTGTAAACAAACTTTGTATATTTTCTACAAGAGTCTTACTTTTAAGATATAAGTTTGTGGTTTTACCGGGAGCGGGGCCTTGGGGAGGCTTAGAGATAAGCAACTTCTTAAACCCCAAAATCTTTTAAACTAACAAAAGAATTTTTATTTAGCAAGTATATGTTAAGATAATATGACTCTGTCCGGGTCTCCTCCTTATAAGGAGCTTTATGTATTTCTCAACACGGACCTTAAAAGATAAAAAAGGGGCGCGGCCCGAGTATCCGGTTCAATATTTAGACTTTTAAACCTACAAAAAATTTGTACGCATATCAATAAAAAGCAAAGTATTCCAACAAAGATAAATATAGAAGTTAAGCTCTTCAATAGAGTTAGCCTACTCTTTTTTTTTCAAAGTTTAAGGAGTGATTTTCAGGGAATTCTGGCTTTTTACAAAAATGACCTGTGAATTATGACAGTTTACGGAGTAAAAGTAAAATACTGCTAGATACCTGAAGCGAGCCAATCCGGTTAAATTCTTTAGGACAAAATAACTAATAACGGCTCTCCTACTAGACTTTTCCTTAAGTAAAACTATCGACCTGAGAAAGATCGTTCTATTTTCATAAGGGGGCAGTCCAGAGGATCCCCCTAGTCATTATCCTTATATAATATATATAGTACATTTTAAAGGCATTGGATTTACCAAAGTAAAGTATTTGACAGACGGTCCATACCCATATTAGAAAGGTTTGGGTTGTAGACTGACTTTCCTTAGAGGGGCCTGTCAGTAAAAAGTTTCACTCGGGGTTCGGTCAAATGTATATGAATTTCACGACCAGGTTATGTCCCTATGTTCCCAACTACGGAATAACGAAAAGAAAATAGGATGATTTTGCTTCTTATACTAATAACTGCAACTGCCTTGTTAATGACGCAGGATAATCACTCTTTATTTTATTAGAGTACTCTAGTATATCCTCGCATACAAAAGCCTTGAATGAAAGAGAGATTCTCTTACTCTACTTGGAGCCGTAGGTCTAATAGAGCCTCTTTATAACATCAAGCTACTTTCTTACTTTACTAAGCGGGCATGCCCTGTATTTGTTCTCCTAAACAGATCTAAAATTTAGCAAAGATATAGCTTCTATACTTTTGTAACTGTCTACAACATAATAAATAATGAACGGGTTACTCATTACTCAACACACATCTTGTCTTGTGAAGCTTCGAACTTCTATTTTAATAAGGTAATAATAAACGAAATAGAAAGGAACTCTGCATTTCCATTGACTTTAGGTAGAACCCTTATAAATATGAAAGGAGAAGCTTTTTATAAAAAGCTCAAGCTTAACTTGTTATTGTAGACTCAGGGGGGCTCTTTACATTTTAGCTGATATTATATCTTATTTACTTTATATTCGTTTATCTCCTAGGAATTTGAAACTCTGATAGTAGATGGGAGGGGTCTTTCTAAATCTGGCAGGGTATGAAAAGTTAAGGATCCGTATAAGTAATCGAGGTTCTTTAGTTACCAAGATTTTTGGGGTTGTAGAAGAATAATAATTAAAAGACCCGAGGGCGGAAGTTCGTTAAAAAGGAGGCTTTCTTTATTGGGTTCAGTAGCAAGCAAATAAAGGACTAAAATCTTTTTACCAGCAATGGAGCCCTTTTTTTAGCCTATAATAGGAGGGAACGGAGTATCTATAGCCTTTCTATATTCAAAAGCCTGGTTAACAAGTATGCAGATCTACTATGTTATTAGTTTGATTTTTCCGAGACAGGTTATAGCTAACGTGGGCTAAGCCCTTAAGAGGGCGTATTTATCTTTCCCACACTAGATAAGAGAAATTCCCCTTTTTATTTTCGAAAATAAAGAAAACAGAATAGTAAGAGTTTTTTAGTTTTTAAAGTAGGTTTAACTATAAAATTATTGAATAGTTTGCTTTAGAGATGCAAAAGAATCCAAGGGGAATTTTCCTATCTCTACTAATAAACTAAGCCCTCACACCCGGTAAACATAACATAACAAAGAGGAAGAGGAATACAGCTTTAACAAAAAGCACTATCCTGTACAATCTAAGACTATAACTATAATGACTCTAGTAAACTATAAGACTGTAGCTACAATAGAACACTAAGACAAATAGTACAGGTATTGTAATCTCTATATCCCACCAAGTATAGGCTGTTCCTCTCCTTGCTCCTATGCCTTCTTTTACTCCTTCTACTGTTCCTAATGTAGCTTTTAGAAGTACTAAGCCTGGTAAGTCAACAAAGGAATCTAAGTCAACTAAGTCAAAAATAAAAAGAAAGAAAATCTAATACAGAACTAAATAATACAAGTAAAAAACTGTAGAGATCCGTATAGATAACTATACTAACTACAATTAACAAAAATAGAATGCAATAATCTCCCATAACAAGAGTACAGTCTCTATAGTTCCTACTCTTCCCTCCTAATGCTCCTTACTTCATATAGCCCGAACTCCTGCTACTACTTCTACTAAAAGAGGTATCGCTATGAAGATAATACAGATAGCTCATAAAGCAGCTCCTATAAAACTAGCTAACAAAGTAAATCAAAGAGGTCAATTATCAATTAGGTGGTGAGCTATATAGTGCATGAGTGCTCAATAAACTATTCTACATTAACCCTTCCTCAGGTACCCTTTCAGTCGGTAAAACTAACCATATCCTGTATCTCCAAGGCTTTATACTCCTTATAGATAAGAACAGAGAACAAGAGTAAGACCTCTTAAAACAATTAGAAGAAAAGCTCCTATACTCTAATTAAGACTAAAAATACATATAAGATTTTCCTATCTAGTAATAAAAAAGAGGTTTCAACGGAAAAGCCTCCTGCAATACGCAATAGAAGAAATACCTAGCCTGTTAATAGCGCTTAACTTAACAGTAAACACCTCTATCACATCTAATACCAGAAGATTTTAAGCCTAGGCAAAAAAAGCCTCTTCGAATACAGACAAATCTGGAGCTTTGACTTTACCTATAAATAAAAAGCGTATTTAGCTACTGAATTCTTTAGAAACTCTTTCTTAGTGTTTTCTTTTGCACTTCTCAAAAAGGGCCCTCGCTAGCAACCTTACTATTCCCAGGTAGTAAACTCCCAAAAACTCTCCACAACTTATAGGCCGCTTGAGTAAAATGACTTAAAAAGTCTTTATAGATCCCAGTTACTTATATATAGTTTACTAATATTAACTACTGGTTTATTTATATATTTCAAAGAATCCCATTTAATAAAGAGGGAATCCGTTGGCTCGGGTTAACAGGAACTTAGGGGTTATTTATAGCTATGGAGCGGGCGATCCTGAGGTCAGTTTAAAGTTCAACTAAACAAAGCCTAATTATAGCGAATCTCCTAAAACAGGAACTAGATACTTATGATATAGGGTTTGAGATCTCATTTCCATGCAAATCTCTCCGTGAGGGGGCATCTCACAACCTAGGACCCAAGAGGAGGCTTGAGTCGTTCGTTAGGCGCCCCTACCCCAATCTGGAAAAGGGCTGTTAGGAAAGAAGCATGAAAGGGATGGAAGACACTGACGACGACCGTAGTTCCAGATGCCGCAAGAGAAGATTACGAACCTTGTAACTTGACTTAACTAGAAACGAGAGACCGAGCTACTGCTTCAATATTCCCGAAGCATAGGAGCCATTCTATCTTTATTAAGGCGCCTTATGCAATTCA
>JAYMTL010000209.1:0-16835 GCA_036897445.1 Pelargonium tetragonum | reverse complement strand
GACAGGGTAAATAGGACTCCTATCTCTATATTTCATAGGCCGGCTTTTTGGATATTGGAAATTATAATGCGGTCCTTCTGTTAAACTTGAAGCCTGCTTTTGTTTGTAAGCAAGTTTATCAGATAGATGGCAAAGGCGAACTTGACAATGTCTTCATTTCCGGAACCGGTACATTGAATTTCCATGTACTCATTATAACCCAACTATGATTTAAATCCTAGTTTGTAGGTGAAGCTCTTTCTTTGTAAGAGTACATTCCTAAAATCCACTTATGGTAATGCTGCGGCTCGCCTTGGGTAAAATCTCTCAAAGGCTAATCCTAAGAATGGACTCTCTTTACAAAGTCAATTCTTTACTTCCTCTAATTTAGCTGTACCGAATAGTACTAAACTAATATAAAATAGAAAGATTAAACTCCTTTACCTACACAGAAGAACGAATGAATACAAGCAGCATTATTTTAATGTTGAAATATATAAGAAGATTTAATACACTTTATGGTTTAGGAAGAATTAATAAGTTACCTACGTCTTATTATCTATTTCCTAACATGTAAACATTCTGTATTGATAGCTTGCTTGGATGGGCAAGAGAAGATTATACTTACAGGAGTACGAGATAGAAGAGTTAGACAGCTTGTCCTTATTTCATTTCATCCCTTTAAGAGACTCTGTGCTTTAACCAGGAAACATAAGGAGTCACTCTTACTTTAATAGCAGCGTACCTGCTTTGTTTCTTACTTACTCTTCTCAGCCAGACTCATTCTCTGTCTAACCAGCAGCCTTCTTAGCTTTCGTACCTATGCCTTCTCTCCTAGCTATACCTTCTTAGCATCCTCTTCTTGTTCTTGTAGCTGAGAGCTTAGACCTTTTTGTTACTCCTACTCCTCAATTCCTGACTCAACTGTAGTTTAGAACTTTTTCCCGACTTTATCTTCTACAACCTATTGAATTCTACCTATCTCAGATAGGCCTATAAAGCAAGCTCCTGTTTCTGGCTTTTTCGGCGTCAATTTCACCTTCTTTCACTTGCTATTGGCCAAGCAAGCTTACCTGCTAACAACTTTCATAGCAGCACTGGAGTTGGCTCGCTTTCAAGGAGGATTTGTAGCTGGTTTGGGTGTTAAAGAATTCTGTTGTTCTTAGAAGTTCCTTTTAGTTAGGGCACTCAAAATAGGTATTTAGTATGAAGTTCTAATTTCTGTTGTCTAGTTAGTTAATTAGGTAGTAAGGACTGTAAGTCGGGGTAATAAAGTCTTTCTTTTTTTGTTAGTTGTCAGTACTTTCATGTTAATACGTGTACCTGTTGAGTCTTTCCTTTCTTGTTAGGAGGATTCCCTAGCATCTATCTAGAATCCGGAAACCTAGAACAACAGACAAGCTCTTGCCTTTTTCTAATTCCTACTTTGCGGGTATTAGAGACAAGAGAACAGATAAACCTTTACCTACAGTACGTAGCAATAACAACTAAAATATCGGAATTGTTTGCACTTGTCTTTATGACAAAACTCAATAAGGTAGCACTTTATAATAGATAATCTAGGATCACTTGACTAAGAGTAGTTTTTTAGAACTCTCAAAAAGCTCGACGTTTTATACAAGGAGCTCCTCTCAGTTCTGGAAAACCCAGTTTTTTAAGTCTTACTGTTTAGGATTCCTCTGATATATTAACTTCCGGAATCTGGCAATCGGTCCAATCCCTTACCTTAGTTTGGTAAAATATAAAGAATAAATTACATAATCGCGAGTTTATAGTAAAAGGCCCCAGATATCCTCTTTAGTTTAGAAAGAAGACTCATTTTCATTACGCTAATTTAATTAGAAACCCTTTTTAACTCACAGGACTTTGCGGGGACAATTCGAACAAAGTTTAGAACCAATCCATCTCCATCTAGTCGTACCATACTAAACTTAACAAAATCAACTCACTCAGAAATGACCACAGGACTCACTATGGGTACATAAGGTGCTAGTCTTTAACAAGAAAAGCAAAATGAAAGGCACAAGTCCAAAAGTCCCAGTACTAATTCATAGTAGACTTGATAATGAAGTGAGGGATAAATAGAATTTTATACTAAAATGTTCTTGTTTTTGTTTGCATTTGTGTTCAATAAAATCTTTCCTAAGTGGGATACCTTTAAAACGTATGAGGAAAGTAAATGGGGTTGGCAATCCAGGGATAAGTGTATTTAGATCTTTGGTAGACTACGCGGATAAACAAGTTACAATTAGAAAGTAAGCATCTGTTTCTTTTTTAAAACAAGTCAAGGAGTTCCTAAAATCTGAGTCAAATTTATTAGAAAGGCATCCAAATAAGCTTGGGTTAAGTCATCATTTATAGACTCCTCATATATGAGTGAGTTTCTTGAAAGCGTGGTAGAGAAAGATATAAAAAGTTTGTTAAGGGTTCTAGGTTAAGGTGCACAAACTCTTTCTTTTACTTAGTTCAACCAAGAGTGTACTCCTAGACGAAAAATCTAATCAAGGGTATCTAGATTTGTCACTAGGGCGTAAACCTACTCAATCGAAAATGCAGTTTGTCTAAAAGAGTGTAAACTTTCTAATTTATTACTATACTACGGAACTTATTTATTTGTAAAAACTTAGAATTTTCTAAAATGGCAGGGGTGCCGATAAAGAATTAAAGAAAAAGAGTCTTAGGCGTCAAGCCTTTCATTTTTCTATAAGGACACACAAGTCAAATGAAAAAAAAAGTATAAGGTAGCTATTTCCAAAAAAAGACCATGCCCTGCTTGCTCAAGAGCTCTGTATTCTCCCCTTTTACAAATCAAACTGTAGATACATATTCTTATTCCTCCTTATATTTCTAGAGTAAGAATACCCTGTGCAGCTTACTGAAAACTAATTCAGTGTAGATATTTAATCAAAAAGTAATACCTTAGGTCAGGTAAAAGCCCTTTATATAACAAATATCCCTACCAAATAAGATAATAAAAGACAAAGGGTTAACTATGAGCAAATAAAGAGAGTCACCAAAAATTTACCATTTTCAGGTTCAGGAACTTGTCAACTACATAGGATCTTTTAAGACTACTTCCTTACCGAGGAATTCCCGGACTCGTCATTACGAAGAAGAGTTTCCTATAAATTGCCATTGAAGATCGTATAAGTAAAAGGGAGCTAAAAACGCAGGACTTCTAATAATAGGAACTAAAGAAAACATACATTTATATAATTCTCTAATACAGAGTTAGGACAACGCAAAAATAAGAAATTTAGTGAGTTTCTTCACTTTACTTTTAGTCTATTTTCCCAGACTAGAAAGCAAAGGGCCTGATATAGAGTCTGCACTTGGTGTACATTTTGATACATTAAAGAGATCAAAAATGCGGAAGTCTTCACAGTTTTCTATAAATTGATTTTGAGTCCTATTCTAAACGGAATACTTTACTTAAAGTTAAAGATTCCTAATAATTGGGTAAGTTTTCATATCTTACATCAGTAAGGACTCGTTTGGTCTAAAATTCTATAATAATTTTGAAAAGGAATCCGGAGCCTGGAGTACGGCTTGTTATTTAATTAACTACAAAGAGTGGCTTTTTAAAGCCTTTATACTGACTATATTACTGATTATACAGAACTGGGAAAAGCTACGTTTATACAAGGATAGATTTAAGGTAAAGGTCCTCATAGTAAATTATCATTCTTGCTTGTACTAAGGGTAAATGAATGCCCTTTATTAGTAATTCAAGCTAAACCCGTGAGGTTTACTTGGACCCTCAAAGTCCATGCAGGCCCGTTAGCCTTTAATTAATTAGGTATTAAATCAACTAGTATTTCCATCATGTAGGCTCAAAATTTGTTATCTTTGTAAACTAGAAGTTTCAGGGTTAAGCCCGGTCTAAAACGAAGCAAGCCTTACACCGAAAGGTTAGTGCGACGCAATTGAAAGAGTTTCCGTAGAGAGAAGACTACTTACTAGAACTAAAAGCACAATATTTAGTTAAAAGTTCTTCTAAGGGTTCTGGATTGTAAACGCAGTTTCTATGCTACTGTTTGGAGTTAGATATGCAATATATTAGACCAAAAAATTCCTTGAACTGTTGGTGGTTATAATGTAAGCAGGTCTATTCATCATACTTTTTTACACTATATAAAAGGCTTAGAAAGATAAAACATAGGATCGCAGATTCCTGACTTTAGCCTTAGATTTAGATATATAAAGTATGGGGGAAGAGATTACGCATAACTAGGCGCGGGACCCCTCTTTACGATATATCCTTTAAAACACCTAACAAGAGTCTTTCATTAGAACAATGATAGGATTGTTTCTAGGAATTCTATCTTGACTAGAGGGAATATTTAGAATTTATAGATATAAGCTTTACTTAAGAGTTTTTAAAGCTGGGATTTGTTTAAGTTAAAACCCCTAAAATTTACGAGGCTAAAGGTTAGACTTTTCCCTAAGTTGGTTTGTCATTAAGTAAAGTCTTAAAAAGCACCTCTTATTTGAACTATATTATAATATATACTTGTTACATTATATTTAGTTTAAAATAGGTACTGGATCCTTCTAGTAAGAAGGGCTTTGCTTCATTTGACCAAAGAAGACAGAGAATCTTGAGGGGCAGTTGAGTTCTTAGTTTATGCTGAGTAAAGTGCTACCCAACTCATAAAAAAGAGCACAGGTTCCCACAGCCCAAGAGAATGTAAGCCCGAACAATTAGGCAATTGGACTAAAGGAATCCACCGTACCGAGACCTATGATTCAAGCTCAAGTTTTATGTGATTTTGGATAGGGTAATGACGGATAAATAAAGTGGAAGTTTGCAAGTATTTATATTCATTTTATATAATAGGGAGCCCTATAAATATAAATAAGTGTATCGTGCTATACAGCGCAGCCCCTCTTTATAGATATATGTTCTATTAGACTCATGTCTTTTTAGGAGTTATGGCTCCTTGTTTACAAGAAATGTTTCATTACTTTAGCAGTTCTAAGTTCTTTAACAACTTTAGTGCCCCTTGAGTCAGTAAAGAATTCTGTATCTAAGAGACCCTTTCTTCCTAATTCTATAAAAATAAGCTTATACTTAGAATTCTTCCTCTTGTTCTCTGCTCTTATCTTTAAAGAGGAAAGAAACGTAAAAGAATCTTGGGTAAATCAGTTTTACCGGCTGAAGCCGAGCGGGGAAAGATTTATGCTAGATAGTCTATTAGATAGAACCTAGATACCCATCAACCCAACATCTTAATACCCTTAAATTAAAGAAAGTTCTGCACTTCTAGTGTTTAGGACGCTAACCTAATATAATATAAGCATAAAAGGATCCCGGATTCCCGTGTCTATATACTAATATTAAATCAATAATGTTTAGATTTGGGTACCTAAGTGGCCCCGGTCAAATCGAAAAGTCAGTGTAATTTATATAGAGTTAGAACCTTTGCTAGCTGATTTTAGACAAAACATTTAAGACCAGGTAAATCTAGTAAAGAGTGAATATTACGGAAAAAAGGGTTCTTGCTTTCACTATAAAGACGGGGTCCTCCGGGTTTCACACAGAGTTCTTAGAAAGAGTATACCTTACCGTTAAATTAAGATAACATCGATATTAGAAATTCAGCATACCCCTATGTTAAGGAATTAAACTGACTTTTTGCTAATCTATCGAAAAGGGTAACTTTAGCTTTATTTATAGGAAACCCTGGTAAATTAGAGGTAAGAATAATGTAATATGATAACGAGTTCTATTTAACTAAGGACCCGTAGTAGCTATCATTTGCTTTCCCCTATATTCCAGCAGGTAGGCAAAGAGCCGTCTCTAACAAACACTAGGTGTTTATTCATTTGAACCAGAACCTTGGTTAAGCTCTTGTAAATATTTGACAATAGTTGTGGATCAAAATCTCGTCCTTTTTTAACGAAGAAATTGAGTATAACTTAAACAGGACAAATGTAAGATTCCTATAGAAATTCTTTGTGTATAGTAATTTCATTTTAGTATTCTCGAGGTTAGTTTTAGGAATACAAGCACAAGTTTTCTAAGCAAGATAGGACTAAAAGGATTTTTGCTGAGTAGGGTATTATGCACCGAGTAACTTTAGAACTAGAAGTTTAGGCTTTTTAGATATATCCTATACCCATATACTCAATAATATACTGCCTATTAAGTTTTCATTTTTCGAGCCTTAATTATATTAGTTCGAATATATATATACATATCTGATTTAGAAATTGCATAACCCAAACCTCCAACTTCAAAGCTCCTTTTCTCAATATCAAAGGTTGTCAATTCTCACTATTAGTTAGTGACTAAAAAAAGAACCCTAAGAATTGTTGGCTATATAAGCTCTTCACTTCTGAGGGAGATAGATTTATCCTAATAATAAAAGAATTTGATATGAAGCAGGCCCGCCTTGGAGGATACGCGAAGGGATCTTGTACTGTGTTAGATTACGTGAGGTTTTATAAATGTCTTGCTTCAAAAAGAGCATGAAGTTCTTGCAAGTAGCAAACCCTTTTTTTTGTTATTTAGAAATAACTACCGCTGAGAAATTCTGACGTTCAAAAAAGACATTAGTTAAGTGTTTAGACTATGCTATAGAATTCACAAAGTTCTCATTATCCACTTCCTATGGATCAAATAAGATTTTCATTTTAGGCTAATATTTTCATACCTCGTCGCAGCTTTTAGGTTAGAAGTTCAGTACTAGGACTTGATAAATTACGAGTACTGACCCTCTATTTGAACCTTTTTTCTTTCTAAATCATTACTAAGTAAAAAGAATTTGATTACTTTAAAGAAACCTTAAGGACCTAATTTGAAATCTCTGTAGTTTTTAGTTTTATATCCAAGATTCAACACTTCAGTGAGCACTTAAAGAAGGTTATAAAGTAGGATTCGTCAGTACCCCGGGCCACTTTAATCTCTTCGTGTTTCTTTTTAGTTGAAATTACATTATTGATTACCTATTAATGGGATGTCTTACCCAAACGTAAAGTTAATGGCAGCCTGTAAGATCCGCCTTTCAGAGTTTTTAGTATACATGTAGCTACTATAACACCCCATACACCTTTCACAAATCTTAGTGTTCCTTAGTTATGCCGAGCTGGGAATCCGTGTATATTTTATATTTACAATGAGAACTCTAGGTATGCAGTATGCATTGTTTGAGTTTGTATTCACGAGTGTGGAAATGGGGTCATAGTAAGGGACAGAAACATAAGAGCTGGGCAAGCTAAAGATTGAGGTTAACTGAAAATAAAAAACACAATCCAGATTATAGGAGTATTCTTACCTTATATATTTGTGCAGGAAAAAGGGGTATTGTCTAGCTATACCAACCTAGTCTTTAGATAAAAGTTATAGATCTTACTCGTCCTATTTTGTATTTCTTAATGTTCACGGACGCGCTATATCTCAGTTCCAATTAGCTTTTTCTAATACTCAATGTAAAATCTCGGGTTTTTTAAGCTATCAAGAGTCCATACTGGAGAGTTCTTTAAATAAGAAAAAAGGTCCTCTTATTTATTCGAAAACTTTTCATGAAAAAAGCTCCCCACCCCCACCCATCTAGTTGTTATAACATTACGTGATATTCTAATATAGAGACGCTATAATACTTCAAAACATAAGTGCTTTACAGATAATAATCATGTAGTGGAATGCCCCTGTGTCTCATACCTAACCTAAACACATAAGCGTTACGGAATTACAAGAAAGGAAGTTCGTAACTCGTAAAAAAGGATTTCCTCGAGGTTTTTGCTTATGCTATCCAAGCGTAAAGAATAAAAAGAAAGTAAAGACTTTCATGAAGAACCAAGGATATCTAGTGATTTCCTAGCCAAAAAGTCTTCCAGTTTAGTTGCATAAATCATTCATACTAGGTTACCAATAAAGGTCAAAAAGGAATAAACAGAGTAAGATAAGCCCAGGAGCTCTTAAGTATATAGTTCAATTTTAGGAATTATCCAATAGCCAATATTAAGTCGCTATCTAATTCTCAAAAAAGCTAGTACAAAATTGCCAAATGAAATAAAGGGCCAACTCTTTTGTATTTTCCCAATATGAACCTAGCCTACTATCCAAGTATATAAGGTAAAAGGATTTTTTGTAAAGAATTCTACCTCGAGTAAGTTAAGTATGATTGGTGAAATATTCATAAAACAAATTAAGGTACGCACCCAGAGCTTATACTTGTTTACGAAGTTTACTAGGATATCTCTTTTTAGAGTTTTCTTCTTCTTTACTTTTTCTCTTCTGGGACTGAGCTGAGTCACTAAATATATTACGGATACTCCTTATAATTCTAACAAGTACTTTAGTAAGAATGAAGCATCTTGCTTTTTTTCTATCTAAGCGATTCAAAATTGACTCAGTTTCCTAGGATTACCCAAAGAAAACTGGGAGAAACCCGCTCGTAAAGAATCAAAGAATACCGGTTCGGCAGGGCCCTCCCTTGGTACAATAACTATTAATATAAGATGAAATTTAACTGCTTTCTATTATTATTATTCTTTTTGTATTATATACTTCCTTCTGACTCTTACTACTTCTACCGTTCCTGTTAGTACAGCCTCTGCTCCTGCTAAAACAAGTAAGTAATATAAAACAACTGAGTCAACAAAGAAGTGGATTCTGTTGATGGGTGTACTAATGCATGCATATACTATCTAATAACTACTATAAGGTATACCGCTATGCTCCAGTCGGACGGCATAAGCTCCCCCTAAACGTACGCACACGCATATTCTATAAAGTTATATAATAGAAAGGCTATCCCAAGCATACGAATAAGCATTCCCCTATGGAACCCTTAAACAATAGCATTTTAAACAACTTTTTTCGTACATTACCTAATTTCATAAAACAAGGTAATGTAATTAAGACTTAAGGCCCTTTTTATTTAGCTCCAATTTACAGCAGAAAAGCGCTCTAAAAAGTTTGCAACTTTAAAAAGAAATTGCAAGTTGTAAAAAAAAAGAGACCCTCCCCTCTTAAATTGAAATGCCTTGGTTAACAGGACTCGAATCTGTGCTTTTGTAATACCCTCACCGTGTTCTACCCGCCTGCTTTTAATCCTTTGTATGAAATCTTTACCATCGAAACTCGGGAAGTGCCCTTTATTATATTATGATTATGCGTCAAAAATAGGTGATAACCCTAAATTCTCTAAAATGCTTTAAATCTATCGAGGTACAAAAAGGGGACGGGATGCTTGTTTTTACTAAATCTTGTTCTGGGACACCCTGTTGAAGTTAAAGTTACTAGGGGAGTCCTGTAAGTTTTCTTCTCTTGAAGAAGGGATACTGGGTTATCTTTTATAACTAAGGGGAACTGGATTAAGATTTTTGTTTTAGTAAAGGTAATGTAATTAATGGGGCAAGAGTATTGAGTACTAAAGTGTTTTAGCTGACTGCGAGTTAGAGACAAGATTCTGGAAATAAGAGTTAAGTAAATAAAGGCTTTAAACTTAGTTTAGCACTGTTTGCTTAACTTAACTACGTTACCTTTTGTTAGTCTTTTATTGATTGAAAAGTCTTTAGTGAAGAGTCTTCTTAACTGACTTTGTTTCAATTACTAAACTCTGTAGGAGCACCCTAATGTTTTCTTATCTCCCGAGCTAGTGTAAGATGTCCTCCGCTTAAAAGGTGGGTCTCTAGAATTTCTTCAAACGAGCGTAAAAGTCTAATATGTAAAGATACTGGATACACTAACTTACGCTTTCTTGGCTTAAGTTTGAATTTAGAAAAGTGCAATTTTCATGTAACTATCCGGGCTCGTTTCCTATCCAGTATTAGACTGAAAAAGGCTTTTGCACTCACTGTATATAATATTCAAAATTTAGTAGCATAGAAATCGCTTCCATTTTATAAAGCCTCTCTAATAGGACATGACAACTTCTATAATATAAAGAGAAATACACTACGAAAAGCAAGACCTTTTCACAAGATGACTTAACTCAGGAAAGCACTTGATTCATGCATGTCTTGGCTACACATCTACGAAAAACTTTCTATATTATTTTAAGAAATTTATGTAATAAGAATTTGATTTCAACCTAACGTTTATTAAACTTTCATCTATTCTCTCTACTTGGCATTTTAGAAAACCTTGCTTAGCTTAGAGAGAATAGACTGAAAAGGACCGGATTTGTGACTATTAATCCTTACAAATTGAAATATCAATTCTGGTTCAAATTAGAGTTGCGACTCACTCATGAAGAACCCTTGGCTAGCTTTCTTCAATTTCTTTTTGGGTTTTGTAATTAAGTAATGTCTCATCTCAAAAAGGGATTGTCTTAAGTGGCAGTCAAAAGGTTTCTCCTCTTTTTTTATCGCTGGGATCATTACGTAATTCTTAGCTTCTTAATGTTATTCCCCCTAAAGCAAAGGAAGCTTGATGGCTACATTCTTCTTTTGTCAAAAGTTTCCTTACTCTGTCGATTGTTCTGGATCTTCTATTCTATGTTTCTTTTCGAAAGGCTTTATAGTCTACTACTATAAAAAGAAAATTTGTGCTTTGTCATCTGATAAAGTTCTTACTTGTGGTAACTTCGGTGTCTTGATGGTGAGTTTAGTCACTTGTCAATTAAATAAAGTTAACAGTTTGGTAATAAAGTTATTAGCTGCGCGTGAAAGAAAAGAGATTAGAGTCTTTTCCTTAAATATCCCCCTGTTTTCTAGTAAAGGCAAGAAAGAAATATAAGGATCAAAGTGAGTTTTAAGAGAACAAAATCTACTACTGCGCTTTTTTTAGTCGTAGAGGTTTTGTTAAAGTAGGTTTTTAGGATAAGGGCTGCAATAGGTCCATGAGAAGTGCGTTGCGTATTCCTAATTTCGCACAAGTTTGAATTTATTTAGAAGTAAGTTTAACTAAATTCTGGGTTACGGGGGAGGCCCCTCAAATTTAGTACTCGATATTGGCTAAGAAGTCTGAGTGTTTCCATCTTGTCTAATGCTACTTTGAAGGAGTTAACGGGTAAGTCGAGGGTTCTATGCTCTTTTCCAGGAATACCCACACAGTATCCTTTATTCCCGAATTTTCCATTAAAGAAAATAGACGTGTCGCTTTAAAGTAATTCATTTTTCAGGTTTACGAATACCTTTAATCTACACCTCTAGTACGATTTTTTGGTTGAAAACCCCCTTTACCTTTCATTTCAACGGGAAGAAAGCTACAGAAACTCATACTAATAATAAGGAATTTTATATAAAAAAAAGATAGCACAAAATATGGCTAAAAACGCAAGAAATTGAAAAGGTAGAAAAATCCATACATCAGGAGCTTCTCAACAGCGTTATAGCATACGTAAAAGACCATACAACAGGTTTTCGAATTGAATTTATTCAAAAACAGGCCGGGATTTTATTTAACTGAAATTTTGTATTCTTCTTAGTCTAATGAGAAACAGTAGCTGAAAAGAGGAAAAGTTTATAGTATTTTTCTATTAGATTTGTACTGACTTTTGGTAATAGTAATTCTAAATATTCAGCCCTGCTGCTTGAACCCTTACTTAACTAACTGTTTCGAAAGATTCCTGAAAACTTGTTTTTAGCAAGTACAGGGCAATATAAACTTTAGTAAAATTCTGCGGAGGTTTTCTTTATTCTCTCAAAAATGCAGCACTCACTTTGGTTCTCCTCAAGTCTTACAAGATTTATCTATATGAAGCTCCCTATGTTGGTGGAGTCTACTGTCAAAGCCGTATCGTATCTAAGGGTGCGTTATGTTGGTGGAGTCTACTGTCAAAGCCGTATCGTATCTAAGGGTGCGTGTGGTTAGCCCTTAGAAAGACAACTAAAAAAGGAAATTCTTGGCTTAATTCCCAAAACAAAGCTAGACACCCCTTATTTGGATTTCTAAATCTATTTCAAAAAGGGGCACCCCAGGCTACAAAAGCTAAATATCTCCAGAAAGCTTCTGGGTTTTGTAAATTCATGTTGATCCATAGGCTAGAAAGTCTCCTGTTGTAGTAGCACCAAAGTACTGCCTAGATAAAGAAGTTAATAAGCTATAACTAGCGGGAAACCCGTTCAATCGAAAATTTATACTCTAGCAAGGGAATTCCATGTATTGTTAAATAGCGAGGCTTCCCTTTCTACTTTCATTTTTAAGTTAACACTTGAAAGAAGCCAGCTAGATACTTCGTTGGAGATTGCATTTTGCACTTTTTATTCCAACGTAAATAAATTTCGTTTAATCTAGAATTTTGTCTTACTATTTAATAAAACCCTTATCGAAAAGGACCGCTCCTAGATAGGGAAACAGACGCTCTCTTTATAAGATATAGCTACCTGACTTGGACTCCAGACCCTTGTGGCAGGGCTCTTAGTAAAGCGGACTTTGCAGATAGCTTACTATGCTAAATAACGTGTAATATTAAGGTCCGATATCACCTCACGCCTCTTCCAGTAATAGAATTGGGAATTCAAGATGAAAGACTTATGGTTGACAAATGGATCTATCTTACTAAAAAAAGGAACTTTGTAAGCATATACAACTAAGGGGAATACCTTATTTTAACTAAATCCATATTTACGGATATTTTAATAAGAAACTTCTCGCCTTCCTTACATCGGCTTCTTTTTGGCACAACCCCACTAGGCTCTATGAGAGCTCAGCTGCACTTTTCCCTTTACTATTCCACACCCATTATACACTACTCATGAAGCACTTTAATAAAACTGTATAGAATTAATGGACTTCTAAGGTAAGGGCAACTCTTTAGTGAAACCCTTACGTAGGTTATGCCCGTGTATTACTGGAGGAAAAGAGTTCTACGGCCATTTAGCGCGAGAAAGCTTTACTCTTTTTTTTTGAAACCCAGGAGAAGAACCATACCCCAATCGTGTCACTTAGAATTTTGAATAGTTTCACGAGAAAGGGGAGAATACCTTTTCATTTCTTTTAGTACCTAGGGAATCCAGGAGATTTTTGTTTATAAGTCCCTCAGTTCTAGTTTTCAGGTTAAGAGAGCCCCTTCTAGAAAATGAAACGAAAGCTTCGTATGCACTTCACAGGATTGGAATTTGCTTATTTTTCGTTGTTAATTTTATCAAAGCCCTGCCGCTGCCGTTACTTAGAATCTGCGAATTTCTATCTTATCAAAATCCGGAGGAATTTCCGCTTCTTATAAACCATAAAAAGCTCTAGAAAAGAATTTTGAGGAGAACATACTATCTATATTTTTATACGAATCCTATACTAATATATAGCCGGGCTGTAACAATTTAGAATACTTTGAAATTACCTTTTTCTACAAATCCTACAAACCAAGTTACTTTGAGTCCACAAAAAAACGGAAGGGCCCAATTACAACAACATCTACGAATTCATTAACAACTGAGGAGAGGGCGAAGCCTGTTAAGATACTATACGAGAGAGTACTCTAATTCTTGCTCAAGAGTTTATTATACTACGGACTAGGGCTAGGGAAGCTTCATAATATTGAAATCCCGCTTATATGCCTTCTGTACAAGTGGAATCAAATACAACAAAAGTTACAACATCTTAGTTTAAAAAGTATATACCGCAGTAAGAAATTAGGCTATCAAGTGTATAAGCCCTCTTAAAAAAGGGTACTTGAAAGGGTAGAAAAAGCTTACTGTAAAGGGACTCTGATAATGGGATTTAAATGGCTGTGCCTTTGAAAGTTGATTTAACGGACTAGATTTTCTCAGTTATTTTGAGTCTCTGGGCCCCTTTTGAGGTAAGTCTACCCTACCCTATAATATGTTCTATTTCAAAAAGTTCCATTCCAACAGGAGCCTTTCAGACACGGGAGTGATTTTTGTGTTCCTTTTAGTTGTTAGTACTTAGCAGTAGGAGAGTCATTTCGATCTATGTTTTTAATAAGTCCTACTTCACGAAAATTATCAAAAGTAAAGGGCAATACTCCTCACCGGTTTCTTACTATCTCTAAAGGACCCCACAGATACATACTTTGTGTAAATAGGCATCAAATTTCTTTTTTAGGTTCCTCGGATCCACCTTAATCTTTAATACTTATTTTGAATGTTTCTTTTTTGACTTCATGAGATCTATCACTTAAGGCATAAAGTGCCCTATTTATAAAGTACTCTTATTTATAATGTAAGCCTGCAGAGATTCCTTTTTGTATTAACCCCAGCCTTACTAGCTTTCTTTGGTCTCAAGTGTGTAATTTGCTTTTCATTTTTGCTGTAACAATGCCCTAAAAACCGAGGCGCCCCCTTTTACCTAGAAAAGTTTATTGACAAGCCCTGTCGTAAACAAGTAGTTTTAGCAATACCCAGGGCCATTTTGACCTTCCTAGTATAAGAAGAAGACTCAAAATCTAAGTTCTGCTTACTAAGGCAAGAGTCTGAGAGAGCGGGTTCTGGTACCGATAATGGCATTCTTGTATAAGTCGAAAGTTAGAGAAATGCTTCTTTTAGTAACGAGTCCCTCCCTTTTTATACTTGAAAACTTTTATGATGTATATTGATAGAAGGTCCGCGTCTCCCCACAGTTATTTAGCACAGGGACCCCTGTCGAGAGTAAGGGGTTTTGTAAGGCTCTACCCGTTGGGAAAGGTTTCTGTCTTCTTTATAGAAAGTCTCAATTTTTATTAAGAAAAGAGTACCTACTATAAGACTTTTCTCCAACAAAAGACTAAAGAAACTGGAATACAGATTCAATACAATAATGTCTTTTTTTATCTTCAGTTCAGATAGCTCTTAAGGCGGTGGTGTACATTTTATCTATTTCTCCTTCATTTTACTATCATTCCTTTTAATGGCCTTGGAATCCCTTTAGTTATACGCTTTCAGGAATTCCTTATATTCACAATTTCTATTGATTATTGATAAAGAATCCTAGAAGCAGGAACCTGAGCCCTAGCCCAAGCAAGAGAGATACCCATACCCATTGCCATGAGAGAAGGAGCCCATACCATAACCAGTCCAAGAAAAGCTGCTAGAGCAATAGCTCTGCGATATCGGCACATCGAAGAATGCAAGAATACAAAATGACCTCATATAGAATAGTATCCTCGAACCTCCAATAGAATAATTAGAGTTTACCTATGAAAAGAGTCATAAACACGAAGGAAACTAAATCTCTACCCAGAAAGGACTTATACAAAAACGAGCAAGCTCGCCTTTGCCTCTTTCTATCTAAATAGGAACACTACAATGACTTACTTTCCTTCTTTTATTGACTTAGTTCCTCTTCTTTTTATTGATTATTGAGAGCTATACTTATGGAGCTAGAGTTAGAGAATAAGTAGTAAGAGAGAGGCCTATCCGGAGCTATTCTTGTATTCCCTGCACTTAGATGTATGGGCTTCCTGTTGCTCGTAAAAAAAAACAAAAGGTATCCGTTTTAGTGTACTCATTATATTATAGTTACCTAATGAATTAGTAATAGATTTAGAAAAGAAATAGAAAGACTCCTTAGACATTCAATTGCAATCACAAAGTTTTCTTTTGTATCACGACCTACTCAAGTATAGGTTTCCTAGTTTTATAGAATTCCTCTGAAGTTTTTCCTCAAAAAAGCTACTCTCGCATTTCTTTTTGACATGCCAGCTTCTCCTTAGTTCCCAAGTTTTCCTAGCCAGTCGAAGTCGAGTGGATCCGTTGCTAACTACACCCTAGCCTTTGGTTATTATTTTTAGGTCTATAAGATATAGGGTCCCGCTATGTTGCACTTTAGCTTTATGTAATAAAAATGAATTTGGTAGAGGGTTATTGCCCGGTTTAGATCCTGGGTTTTTATCTAACACTTTTGTATTTGTCTCTCTTACTTAAAAGAGCGGCCCTACTATACTCGAAAGTAGTTGCTACGTCTTTAAAGGGAACTCTTGTACGCGGTATTTAAATTTAAGCGTTTGAGGATTCAACCGAGTTCAAAGGATTTTCTGCAAGTTCTTAAACAATTTACTTGGTAGTTATTTCTTGAGTAGGTTACGCTAATATGCTTCTGAGATATTCTAACTTGGCTAAAAGCTTGCTAAATAAAAGATCCAGACTCTTCCTTTTATCATGGCATTTACTTATGAGATATAGTATTTAAGGGTTGCGTTCTTTTATACAAGTCGTACAGGTACAAAAGCCCGGAATTTTTAATCTCTTTTTGAAAGAAAAAGTAGGTTATAGTAAGGAAACGGCAAGGAGTACCCAATTATAGGTAGAATGTAATTTATAAGTACTAAGAAAAGCAAGGGATCCCTCTTAGGGCGTGTTATTAACAAAGGAGCTCTCTGGGGTTTTACGTGTTGCATAAAGGGGGATCCTTGACTTAGTTATAAACTGTTCTTTATTATTCTATTAGTATTAGGAAATTCTAAGCTTAGCTATATAACATTGTCGCTTTATTCTTAAGAAGTACTATAAAGGCGCATAGAAGGAAGACGTAGTCTCGTTGCTGAGGGTGGTAAAGACTTTTTCTGAATAAGGCTTTGTGCGGGGTCTATATAGACTCCAAACACCATAACTACATTTGTAAACCAGAACTATATTAAAAACCTTGAAAAGGCAGAAAAACCTTTTGAATACCCGAGAGGAGATACCGGCGTACAAAGAACCGACCCTAGTCAATTTTTTAGCTTGTTATGTGTAAAAGTTATAAATTCTTGTTCTTTGCTTTAACTCACAAGTATTCAAGACGCCTCGAAATTTCCTTTTTTAGTGGAAAGACTTGGCCTGCGCTCAATCTGTGCTCTCTCCTGGAGGGAGCCCTCCTTAACAAAATGAAACTCCTTTAAAAAGTAATTTCAGCAATTCAAAAGTAAAATGAAGTTTAAATCATTAGTGAAATGGATTGAAAAAATTAAGAAGAAGGGGGATCTCTTGGAATTCCATTGTAAGTAGGGTTTATTATACACAAAAGTGCCCCTGGCTTTTATAAA
>JAYMTL010000208.1:0-16837 GCA_036897445.1 Pelargonium tetragonum | reverse complement strand
GGGAAAAAGTGGGAGGTAAATTTTAAATAATAAAACAAAAACCTTTTTTAAAAAAACCCTGGCCCCCCCCCCCCCCCTCCCCCTTTTTTTTTGATTTCCTACTTAGCAAGTTAAAATCATTTACTTATTTATCCCCCGAGTGTTTTCGTTTACTTTTATAAGGGATTCCTTCTTAGTGGACTTTTTTCTTTTTCTATTCCTTTTGATTGAAAGTAGTACAAGAATTGACTTATAATCTTATAATAAGGAATCTATTATCTGTTCTCAATTCTATTGTAAAATAGAGTATAAAAGTTCTTCATTTAGTTGACTAGTTTTGAGCAAGTAAAGCGCAAAAATTTGAATAGGGTTTCCAGGGTTAAAGTTCTTTTCCAAGCTCTCATTTATCTGTTAAAGCGCCTGAAAAGTACAAAGATTTATGAGGGTTCGAACTCGCGCGTTTCCGTGTTACTGTACTCTCCGTTCTGTAGCAAGAGTTTCACTTTCATTTATACCTTGTGCCTACCTAACTGTCAAGGTGAATATCCCCAGGTTCCTTTAGGGGTACTGTATTATCAGAGTAGCCGAAGGTTAGCTGCTTATTTTATGGTAAAAAAGTACGGGAAATCCCAAACCTAAATTTGCTAGGTAAAAAGTCGAAACTCTTAAACTATGCTTTTTACTCGTAATTCTTATTCTTAAGTTGACAAAACTTCTAGTGCTTTAGCCCCAAGCCCTGTTGGAAAATTCTTAAGGGTTCTAGACCTGTAATTGTTGCTGTAGTAAAATCTAGAGTGAATTTAATAATAAGTGTAGTGACATAAACCCACTTTTTTGGACGTTGCACATCGGTAGCACTACGAAGACTTTTTAGTTAATAGAATTTCCCGCCGATCTAGGAATACTGGGCTGTTATACTACATTGTGCGGGAATAACTTCCTTCTAATCCTAGGAATCCTCTGAACAAAGCCCAACCAGACCCAAGTAGGAGAACTCGCTGACTCATGCGGTACTTTTTGAGTAATAAGTTTAGGGATTCGCTTTACAAATAATTGAATCTGAATATAGGATATATAAGAATACCTTAAGTTTAAACTGGTCAGAAAATTGGTCTATAGTTTTTGGTCAATGTAATATGTGGAATAAGTCGTAGCTTTACACCAAGCCGGTCATAGCACAATATGCTTCATAAAAGGAAACTCCAAATTTCTTCCTTATTTTATTGCAAGTTAGCGGGTAAGGCTCTTGGTAAAAGGGAACTTAAAATCTTGATTAGGGCTAAGGGTTTACCTCTTATTGACAAGTTTTAAGAATCTTTTAGGTTCTTTTCCTTACAAGAGTACTTGTACTTGCTTATTTTGTATGACAGAGGCATATTAACTAAGTAGGATAGGGCAAAAGCTTAGTAAGCACACGAAACCTTGGGAGCTCCATTATTTTTACCTAGCTGGGTAAGTAAGAAATTTAGAAGTAAGAACTTAAACTTCACTTCCAAAAAGTGGGCTACACAAACAAGACCTGAACGGAGAGATATGTACTACAAGCATAGATAATAAGAACTACAAAAAATCCAACTTTATTAGTACTTAATACTTCAAAGAAAGACTTTTTACGGAACCTCCCGGCAGGAAATTAAAAGTAGAGCGTTCCTTTACTTATTACGAATAGTATAACAACATAGGAATAGGAGTCAAATTAAATTTGAGTAGGGGAACCCTTATTGTTTACTTATTTAGGGATCCTCTATTTATAGTGGGACAAAGTTAGGATTCCTCTTTAGTGAAAAGTTCACAAATTTTTAATGAATGCTCAAAAGTTTGATAATGGAGTCGTTGTAACTACAAATGGGTCATACAAGGTAGGGCTAAACCACTTCTTGAAATTAGTTATGAGGGTCGAAATAGCAGCTAAAACGGCTTCTTGATCTCAGTGTCTTTTTTCTTTTAGGTAGCTCCAAGTCAGTTCCTCGTAAGTAGCTTAGTGCAAAACATACCACTTATCTGAAGATTCTGAAAGCTCGCTCTCTTTCTAGCTCCGGGAACCTTTACCTGTTTTAATCTCCTCTATCAAGTCAACTTTATGCAGGGGCTTCATTCCTTAATTTCTTTGTGAAATGGCATTGTTCTATTTTCAAGCAATTCTATCGGTGAGGGGGCAGATAACAAAAAGCCTTTTTAGGGTCTTTTTCAGCAGTGATCATGGGTCGTAGGTTCCGGTCCTACTAAGGCTCTGTTTGAAAAGGTACGGATTTCCGAATTCTGTATTTGTAGCTCCTCTACATTGTGTTGATAGCTTTACTTAGTTGTCTTACCCTTCCTGTTGCTATGGTTCCTTGTATTCCCTGTCTTTATTGCAGCTATTGTAGTAGCCGACTAGACTTCTTATTAATTTGTTTTAGTATTCCTATAGTAGCTATCTTACTACCTTAGTAGTGCGTCTTCTTAATAGAGTTTTCTGTCTTAGTTCCAAGTAAAAAATCCTAGAGATAATAGAGAATTAGGTTTTCCCGTGGGCATCCGGAGGAAGGGAAATGCTTTGTAGTGAGTATTCTACTTACGCTATAACCAACTTCATAGTTGTACTACTTTTTATGTATCTGTTATCCGTTGTAACTAGACTCTTCTAAACCCTTAAACTTTACTATGACTTAAGGGGACCTAGAAACATAAAGAACACAAGAGCAACCCTTACTTAGAAGATATAACAGAACACCAAACACACTACTATCTTTCTAAAGGCTTTAACGAAACAGAAAAAGAAACCTGCCTATAGTACAAAGGTACTACCTTTATTTATAGAATTGCTACAGTCTTTTTTTTTACTTAAATCAGATAGAAGGCGGAAAACTAAGAGGAGGTAGAGATAGGGTATTCACCTTGTACGCTAAGAGAAGTCAAAGAATAATCTCGTAATAGCAAGAAAGTTAGTATCCCCCTTTCTAGTTAGTATTAGAAGATGTATATAGTAGTAAAATAGGTATAGAGAGTTTAGGGAATCTTTCTCTTGCCATCTGTTGACACGGGAGCTTAGTGTCCTAGTAACTAAATTATACGTTATCCTTACTGATGACTGACTGCAGTCGGTAAGAGATACAATCTCTCAACCTTCTTCAGTTTGTATCCTCCCTAATGATAAACCCAGAAGCAAGAGGAAGCCATCTTAAAGACTATAAATACAAACAAGAATAACTACAACTATATATATAGAATAGAACTAATGTACCTATACCATCGATAAGAAGATCCATTCACTACACTAGACACTAGCTCCAGAGAACCATAACAAGAAAGATCAGGATACAGACTCAAGCTCAAGGTCTAGCTATTCAAAATCCTAAAAAGAAGGAAGCAGCTCTTGTTAATACTAAATAAATAGAATATAGAGACAAAGACTGAATACCACAAGACAGAGTAACAAGAAGGAAGTCAACGGATAGCCCATACAAAACAAAGAGGAAAGTCAAGTAAGTCATTTAAAAGCCAGTTGTTATAACAGATCTATACACTATCTAGAAACTACTATAATACCTTCTAAACTCAAGTGGACTCGGTAACATGTACACTATCCTGTTTCTACTGGGGTCCCACCCTCTGTATCGATAAGGGCAGAAGCAAGAGGGGTATAATTTCTTTTACCGACTGGAGCTTTGCGGAGGGAGATGAAGGTACTATAGTTTATTGAACAGGTATAGATACGCTAATACCCATATGACTTTGACTTACTTTTCTTTTGTTAGCCTGTATGAGCTGTACCTTGAGTCTTTATTAGGAGTCTAGGGCTTATGCTGGGTCCTACCTGCCTTCCTGTTATGGTTATCCGGATTTCTTACTTCTTTGTTTTTCTTTTATGACTTACTTGTTTGCTACTGACTTTTGGATTCTGTATTTTCTTAGTTTGATTAGCAAGAGTAGGCAAAGGTGCTGTATAACTAGAGTGGATATGAACCTTCTAATAACCTGGGATATAGAGATATAGATAGAGACGGGGCCTTATAGGGAATAGTACCTTTCCTGAAACTTACTATTGTAGTTCTTAGTATTAGTGATTTAAGGTAGATCCCTCGGGTTCCCTGCGTTTATCGAAAAAGAGGATAGGGACTTAGGGAGGACACGAGTACGTCTATGTAAATTTGAGTTTAGGAGGCTTAATAGTTTAATGAATGTGTATATGGCCTTTATAACCCATACTTGACTTTGCTTCTTTTTTACTGACTTCTTTTCTTATTCGCTTTGTTGACTTCCCTAAAACTGGATTTACAGAAAGCTTTTCTTAATTCTCTATTTCGAGCACTCCTATTCTTTATAGGCCTGGGGTTTTCAGGAACTGCTTATACTAAGACCCGGAGATTTCCCTTTAAAGTTTATCTAAGTGAAATTGATTTTCAATTTATCAGTTAAAATCTACCTTATCAGGAATCTTAAAACCCTGCAACCCTTACTTTAAATAAATGCCTAAAAAGGAAACTTCTTACTTACAGCGCCCACTGCTTCTTATTGACAGTACCCCCTTTTATCAAAGACTCAAAGGGAAAAACTAAAATTTATTAGCCCGGCTTTAGTTACTATCAAATCTTTCCTTTATCAAGAATCTAGCTACTCTAAGGTTTACCATTTTCTTTGGACTTTCTATTTAACTAAGCAAAAAGTTAGCCACATGCACAAGTAAAAAAAACCCCTACTTACTACCTACTTAAGAGTACTAAACTCGTTCAGATATAAACTGAATAGCCTAATTTAGCCGCTATAGGGCAGGACTTTTCTACTGAATCCGAGGAGTCTACTTCAGTTTTGAGGTCTGGAATACTAATAGAGCTCCTCCCAAAAAGATTTAATTAGAAATTCGACTTGTTACTGTCGGGTATTCTCTTTACTTAGAACAGAGTTTCTATTCTATAAGGGCGCAGAGTTAGGATTTCTTTATTGAGGACAAAACAAAAAATTGCAGTTATTCTAGAATTCTAGGGGAGAAAGTTAAAGAATATTGAGAATAGAAAACCCTAGCTTCCTCTCTAAAATCCATACTAAGTAATAAAGAATTCCTGGGTTACTCTACTACTGGAAAACGGAATCTCAAATGAGATTAAAAACTTGTTACGTACCGAAGCTGTTGTAAAGTAGGAACTGAGGGGCAATTGAAGGACTTATAAGACTTGTTTGACATTGACAGTTAAGGAATAACAGAATCAAATAGATTCTTTGAGAGGACAGTCCTCTAGTAGGAACATTCTTAGAACAGATAATTCTCTTAGTTCTTGTCATGAGGGAAAGCTGTCCTAAGTCTTAAAGGAATGTGTTCTTGTATTCTGGGATAGCAGATAGCTGGTACAGGATAACAGAAACCTCTCTCTCATGTTATAGCCCGCTGGCGAAGCACTTATAGAATTTCCTGTTCTAGTTAATGGAATTGAAGGAACTGAATACAGAACCGAACTCTAAATCCGCAAATAATCCCTAATCCTAGAAACTTACAACTTAAATTGTATTCTTCTGTTTAGGTAATTTAGATTCTGAACCTTCTCTTTTGGGTAGTGAATTGAATAGCATAAGGGAACTTTCCGATGAAGTTTAACTAGTACAAAGTTCTAGCCCATTTACTGGAAAGGAGTTCAGATAACAGATCAGAAATTGTTGCTACAGGATTAGAATTTCCGGTTAAAGTAAAGGGCTCAAGAGGAATGGTTGAGTTTGAATTCATTTGTTTACAGATGGAAAGCATTGGTTTTGTTCTGTCTGTACTCTTGTAGCCATAGCTCGATTGAGAGACTTTAGGGGTATTTGACTCAGTTATGGACCCTGTATTGATATAATACTATTACTTTTTTTTATCTTTTATTTCTATAGAATAACTCTAAAAGTGAATTTTTATTATAGCTTTTAAGGTCCAACGTAATGTCTACTTTAGGTTTAGGTTGTAGGATTTCATTTCACAGACTCGCTTGGAATATTCAAAAAAAATCATATATAAATAAAGTACACTTAACAAGTTGAGTTTTAATACTAGGGCTTGTAGAAAATAAAGAATATACAGAAAGCCTAATATATCTGGCTTCTTCTTAATTTAATAAATTCATGAAATTGATAATTTAGGTTTTTTTTATCTAAATCTAAATAGCGCAACGATAAAATGTTCGGTTGTTAACTAAAAAATCCCTACTAAGCATTAACTTCTCCTCCCCGATTTTTTGGAGGTTTTTAGACAATCAGAAAAGAAATGACTCACTAAGGACTCTTCGTATCTCACTATTGAATTGACTTTTGGTTGTAAGAGTCAGATCCGCGTATGGTGTCATTTTAATTATTTATTCCTAGAGTCCCTGGTTTAAAGTGAATTCTAACACCTCGTTATAGCCGCAAGGTACCCTCTCTTAGCTTAGAGTTTTCTTTTTATAGTAATGAGTAAGCTTGAGATCAGGATCTATTGATTCTTTAACCTGCTTGTAATACCCTATTCTCTCGAGAATTAAACCCTCAAAATGGAAAAGCAAAGATATTCTTTTTAAAAAGTAGTAAGCTCCTCATTTCTATTTTAGCAAGATTTTAGATATCAATGCATAAAACCTCTCCGGTATACGGGTGTCTTATAGGGCTTTTGGAGGAGTTCTATAGCTCTATAAGCATCCATAGTATATATGCCTTCTTCTGTTGGAAATGTTTGTTTCCCTGACAATTACGAATTTTGTATTTTTTGGATGTTCGAACTTAGGTAACTAAAGATTTTGTGGAGCTCCCTTTAGTTATAACTTAACTTTATTAGGAATTCCTTTTGATAAAGGGTATCCTGCATGGCATTCTTCCTATAGTTGTTAGTATATTTACCTGCAGCCTTTTTTAGTAGCAAGCACCCTTGACTTTTAAAAAAGAAGTTCTTTCTATAGTTTTTGGTGAACAAGTATTGCAGTAGTATTACCCGAACAAAGTAGAAAAGGAAAAAAGCCTTAGCTTGGTTAAAAAGTTTCAGATAGAGAAAAAATACTGAAATTGCGGGTCTCCCCCTTTTTATTAGAAGAAAAATCCTGGGGTAGTATATCGCAGGGGTTCCTGCTCTTAATTTTATGGAGTTAATATTATTACAATTAAAATTTAAGTTTTCCTATTTCATTTTGAACAAGTCTTGTCAATATTTTGGAGATTAGAGTCAACGAGATCCCTAGGGTTTCGCTTGTACCCGTTTTATTTAATTAACAATATACTCAGAAATGAGGGCTATAAGGTAGCGTAGCTAGCTGCTATGATGGGAGAGGCGTGGTATTTTAAGTTAAGAAAATCCTAGAGATATTTGAGGTAGTGAGTCCCTTTTTACAAGTTTTTGATATGTAACATTTCTGCAGGCCTATCAAGTAACTTAAGTATAGGAGTAACTTGAAACGCACACTCAATTAGAGGGGTCCTTGATTACAAAACAATAATAATGAGACCGCAAGCAAGGCTCTAGTTGAGCTACTTCTTAATGGATATAGAGAACACAACTAAATCTCTTTTTATTTATTACTCTGTAGTGTAGAAGGCCCCCCTCCGGTTGAGAAACCCGCTATTCCCTATAACTAAAATTTTTTGAGATCTTGCCTTTCCTTTTAAAAAGTTAACTGGGGTTGTCAAACTCCCAACCGGAAACCTTTTTTCTTTTATTTTACTAAGGATAGTTTGTAAAGCTTTTAGAAAGATTTGAAGTCATCTAGGATCATTAAGCTTTCTTTTTTTTACATAAACTTAACTGTAGGTGAGACTTGGAACCGACGACCCCCTTTTCCAAACGAGTCTCCATTTGCCAGAAAAAGCCTCCGTTGTGTATGTTAGGGTTACGGGATTCTCCAAGTTATCAGTTCAGATCAAATTTCTTAGAGTTCGGCTTTTTAGAATGTATTTAAGGGGATTTTAGGAATGCCTAGGCTTGGGAGTTATCCAAAATTCTTTATCGGTGAAGTTAGTTTACATAAAGATCCGGAAGATCCCCTATTTCGGTAACACATAACATTAATATTTGAGACTCATAACTAATTATAAAAACTGAGAGCTTGGCCAAATCCTTTTTTGAGACTTAGAAATTCACTTAAAATTTATATTTACAAATTCTTGATTTAAAGAGCTTTTGATAATAGAATTAAGAAATAGAACTCGAGACTTCCATTTCCTATGAACTAAAAGGGAAGCCTTGTCTAGCATAACTCTTACTGTGACCAGAAATTTTATACACTAAATTTTCTATAAATTTATATACGAGCGCCTTAACGAAATTTATAAACAAGGAACTCCTGCAATATACATACTGTAAGTCCCTTTTTACTAACGGAATTTCTAGGACTCTTACCTTTAGCATGAATCGAGCTTTCGAAAAAAATTTTATAAATAATCTATTTGCAAATGCTCCACAAGCCTTTTTGTATGCTAAATAAAAAAACTTTAGTGAAGGAGATATCCTATAAAGTACTGCCTGTAAGAGCTTTTACCTGTAAAGCGCGGCGGTTAGAACTAATAAAAGATAGAATTACAGGCCCCTTTTTTGTTGAATTGAAACCTCAAAGCTTTCTAAAAAATACCAATTAATTTGACTTTGCAGGATCCTTTAAGGCTATTTTTATTAAGAATTACGGAATAGTAGCAAAAATTTTTGAAACCGGGAAAGATAAAATACTACACTTTATTAAAAAGGGAATTTACATCTGTCTTCCAAAAGATAAAGAACCGGCAAAAAACTCCTGCTTTAACATTCCTAAACTTGTAGAAATTTTTGTAAACCAAACAAAAGGGGCCCTAGCTCGAACTAAATAGCTAGCTTTGTCTACCTCTTATAGCGCACCCCTTCAACTTTCATGGGCATGCACTTTAGCACGGAGCTCCTTGGCAATCCTACACAAGATCTTCGACCCTCTATTTTAGCTTCTTTTAATTAAAAAGAAACCACTAATCAAATAAAGATTTTACAGAAGACTGAGGGAGCCTCTAAAAACAACAAAGTCAAAGTAGTTACAACAGAGTATTCAATAATAGTATAACACCAGAGTTCCCTATTAAATTAAGTTCTAGATTTTTTTAGGGTTCTTACGTGGGCCTAACTCTCTAAATTCTGTAAACTAGTCAAGACCTTTAATCCGTGGTCAGAGGGAAAATTCTTTTTTCTTTTGGTAGAGAGGCTCCCACATTAAGTTACTCACCCCAACAGGAGGCCAGGGTTTTAGGGTCTGCGGTATTCACGCAAGTGAGCTCTGTACGTAGTTATTGACCAGGGGTTTTTTAGCGAATACCTAAGTATAAAATGTTACTTTAACACGGGAAGTCGACTTTCATTAGAACTAAGAGTTTGAGACCCTCATATTCTAATAGGTACTTTCTATTACTATTAAAAGTTACAAGTCAATTTTAATTATTACGCTAAAGTAACTACACTTTATATCTAAACCTTAAAGAAGCCCTCTCGGGGTAAACCTGGGTTTTTTAAGAAGGGTTAATCTCGTATGTCTGTGTCTAAAATAACATAAGTAATTTAGAATTCCTTATTTGTCAATTTACGGAGCTCGCAGCAAGGAGTAGGCTTCTTTCTTATTATATACAAATTTTTATTTCCTAAGTTTTAGAGATTAGGAAACTTGGGTTGTAAATCCTTATAAAAAGGGGATCTAGCAATATAGGACTAAGTAGCCCTATGTCTCCAAGCCCGTTAGATCGAGTACCCTCTGTGGTAGTGTAAGAAGATATAGTAGAAGGGCGCTCTTAAGGAACAGGAAATAGATAGAGGGAGTACTACTTTAGTCTGCTTTTTCGGTAAAAATTCTGTAAATAATATTTTGATAGGACAAAACCCTGTTTTATTTATTGTAACACTCGAGACTAGTAAACCTAACAAGAAATCCAATGTCGTACAAAAGGTCCGGACTTAAGAATATAGGAGCTGGTATCAGGAAAGCGAAATAGTAAAGAGAGGTTATCCTTGATAAAATATAGTAGTGGTCCAAATTAAACTTTAGTATCCCTTAAAGGAAATTGACAAGCTTACTTGCTATAAATAATATACTTCGAGTGTGCTACCATAAGCTCAGTTTAACTCTAGCATAACAGCTCAAAGGAGTATGTCTAGCTTTGTGTCTATAGGATTTTTGCATAGTGAAAAAGAGCCGACTGACAGAATTTTTATATCAGCTGTTGAGTTTTGTATTAGTATATCCGATTTGTAATATATAGGATTCTAAGATTTTCTTGGGTAGGGGATCCAACGTCGATCGGGTATTTAGTACATAATGTGGAATTCGACTTTTAAGTTTATTTATTAAATCTTTTTCTAATTATGAAATTGAAATTTCCTTTAACTAGCTGCACTTCAAGTACAATAAAGCAGAAGGAATTCCTCGGGTATGCAAAAATGGGGAGTTCTTTGGAGAAACCCGTAGCTGCCGACGGGTTTCTTATTCTTATATTGCATGAGTAAAGTACTCTAGATGGAAACTTGGAGTCTCCTTTTTATCTTTTGTAAAACGGGTAGAGGAGACTTTATTTTAGATTCCTCATTCCAAGAATATTTGGTTTTTAGTTTTCCTATTAGCTTAAACTTTTTGAGTAAATAAAAAACAACTTAACTCAAAGACAATGCTGCGCTGCTAGGATATAGAAAATCTTCCAAATGTTACTTTAGTTTGCCCCGCCCATTAACTTAACCAGAAAGATTAATTAAATGGGGGTGCGAAGGCTAGGAGTTTAACCCATAACTTTTCCGGAGTTGAATTTAGCTCCCTTTTAGAAAGTTCGAGTTAACGAGTATTCGTAGTAGACGCAAGCAAGGTTTTTAAAAAATCAGGAGTACTTTTTTTTTTGATAAGACAACTTTTACAGGATTACCATATAAGACAGGAGGTTTTGGGTATTCTTTTAATTTGAGTTAATATAGCTTTTTTGATAATTCCAGAGAATCCTTTATATAGGAAAGCTTTAGTAAATTCTCGAAAAGAGTATACGCTCTGACTAAAAAAGCGTTGAAAATTTACTTTTTAATAGGTGTTTTACGTTTGTAGTCCTTTAAGAAGAAATGTGACCCAGTTATCTTTTTATTGAAACAACATTAGGAGGAGTAGAATTGAGAGAATCCTGTAGGGTTATAGGTATAGGGGGCCCCTAGATGAAACTTACCCCGTTTAGGTTGTAGGAGTAATTACATACAATATACGAGAAATTTAAGAGTTAATAAACTCCCGACTCAGAACCTCAAGGCATACCTTAACTAAAGAATGTCTCGAAGTCTAAAAGTGTCTATAAAACCCGCTTTAAGTGCAAGCCTAGGTCACTCAATTTTTAAGAAGCTTCTATATGTATTGATGTATTGGCAAAGAGTCTATATGAATTATGCAATCCTACGGGAGGTTTCCCTTTACTCGAATAAAAGATTTTAACCCCTATAAAGTGTAAAGTAAGGCTCCGGAGTATGCTTAATATGCTTGAGTCTTTCCTGGGTCTGAGCCTACGGATCCTAAGAAGTTCTTAGTACCCTTGTTTGTTCCTGTACTGCTTAAACTTTGTGGCAAGTACTAATAAAAGAAGTTTTTAGCTATTTTGATTAGAAAAATCTTACTAGGAACGAATTTCTTTAGTTTTTAATACTTTTAATACGGAGTGGGGCTTTTCTCCTTGCAACGAAACCCTTGGCTGAGTCTTATGTATACAAGTACTTTTCTTCTTCGTGTTGTTAGGAGCTATACCCTTCTTCTTATGGACTATACTTGTCTTAGTAAGTAAGGGACTCTTATTCTATTTGTTGTTACTACTAAAGAGAGGAATTATTACAACGTAATAATTTTGTTATCAATTTCTTGTACTAGAACTTAGCTATTAGCATATTTGAACCTAGGAATTTCCCTTCAAACAAACCTGGATTTACTGAATGCAAACCAGATTCAATGCAGTCGAGTAAAAGCTTCTAGCATACTTATTTCGCTTCCTAAATTACTTTGTTTTAAAAACCCAGTAAAGAATTTCGTTATCTAAGTGGATTTAACATCCCCCCTTTTTGTAGCTAGTCTAAACACTTTTCTTTCCCTTTTCGGGTTAGCCTCCGCGGGTGGTGGGAATACGTTTTGGAGTTATAGGTTCAAGCAAGCCTTAACTCGATTTTGAAAAGCACTAGTTAAAGGACTTCCGTTTGTTAAGTGTAAAATATCTGATAAGCTCCAAAGTTGGTTCAATCCAGCAGTAACTTAAAAGGAGAAATGACTTTCGGGATAAAATATTATAATTATACTTTTCAGCAACTCTTTATAAATTTATAAAAAAAAAGACTAAAAGATACCGTAGAAAATATCTTACCAAAGGGTCGTAAGCTCTGAATTATTCATTTCTTAATCTTAAATATAAATATTTAAACTCATAGCACCTGAATACAACGGGAGCTCCTTCCTATAAGAAAGATTCCAAGGACCTATAACAAGGACTAAAATTACACAAGAAAAAAGGATTAACTCTTCCTTAGGCAGTACCCACAAGTTCGAATTCTAGTTACAGATTTCTATAAAGGTCCTTTTACTTATCATTATTCCGCTGCTCAATTTTAAGCAAAGAATTCCGTTTTATGAGCTTGTAAAGCCTTTTTAATAGTTATCCCGAGAATTTGTATTACATTGTCTTTAAATTAGGGAAGTCCTGGCTATGTAACTTAGAATGATAAAAGCTATGTAATTTACTAGAATCCACATTTCCAAGATATATATACTTTAGGGAAGTTAAGGAATAATATAACTTCCAAAAGCAAGGCTTTACTTATAAGAATTAACTTTAACAAAGGTACACAAAAGCAACACTCTATAAGCTATAAAGGGAATTTTTTACTCCTTTCCGTAAAAGGATCCTACCTAAGAAAATCGAAACCTGTTGTGTATATTTTGGCAAGAACAACCCCTAATTAAACCTGCAACTAGGGCGAACCCCTACTCTTCTAGTAAAAAACCTTGTCAAATAGAAGTATTCCCCATTCAGTTAAAGTTCGACTATAGGGTGCATTTCGTAGAAGTAAATAGCACATTAAATTTCTAATTATATAACCCTAGCAGTTCCGAGGGCCTCTAATATTTCAAAAGGATCCTCAATCCTTTTTTCTAAGACAGAGTAACAGAATCTCTGAAGAATAGCCAACGCCGCCCGGGTTGCTGCAGTTTGATTTTTTAATGCCGGTGTTTATAGTTAATTTATGCGTATCCTAGCTATAAAAGATCCACATTTTAGTAAATTCTCTTCCTTTTTATTATCTACAGCCTAACATCTAGGAGATTCAAACCCATCTATATTAATCTTAAAAGTCCAGGCTTTGCCTCTATAATTAATTCAGCTCCCCTGCATGCTAACCGGGTAAAAAGGAAACACAAAGTACTGCTCATAGGGTGCCTTGCAAAATCTAACAGAACTTTTTTTTTTGAATAGATAAAGAAGTACCTTAATATTTCTAGTGAATACCTGTAACCCTTTACACCTTCGCAGTTAATAAGGTTCTCTAGGCTTTTAATCTGACAAAGGAAGTATACAAATTAGGACTAAGGAAGACCTATGGGCCACTTTAGGGAATTGAAAGAGCATTTGGAACAAATGAATCTATAAAATAAAGTCTCGTAAGCGAAAAGGAAATTAGGATACCCTTACCTTATAAGGAGAGACTTTAGTGCTTTTACAAGGATAATCCTTTCGGTACTAATCCAAGGTCTTAACTCCCTTCACATAAGTAAGAGTAGCACTAAATATATAGGGATCTCTTAAGCCCCGTATCAATGACTCCAAAACCCTGCCTAAACCCCTAACTAAATTATAGCTCTGAGCAAACCTATGCTGGGTGTCCCGCGTATAACTATCCTATTCTATAAGCGAATAAGAAATAGAAAAGTCGAAGTCTCTTGGGATAGACCTTAGGTTAGAATTTAAATACTTAACGCGACGCTAGCCTATCATTATGGCACTACTAATTTAATTACATTACCTTGTGCCTTAAACTTACTTTTATTGGCATACGGCTTCCTGGGAGAATAAAACAAAGTAAGCACCAAAAAGATATTCAGTAACAAAAATTTTTATAATCGGAATCGGGTCTCTTACATGCTGCTTTCAAAAGGAAAACCTGACACTTATGATTTCCTTTTGTGTAATTCATAAAAAGAAGGGAGTTGGTGCATTTTAGAAGCGTAACCTTTGTTAGTAAAAGGGAGGCCTTAGTCGGATTAGCGGGCACTTTAGAACAAATACAGAATTCATAGCGAGAGTGCTATAGTCTAAAATATAATAGTTAATAGTAAGCTAAAGATATGGCATGTTGATGGAACAGGAGATTTTTAAGCCCAAGCATAAGTTTTTGCTAGCCAAGAAGTGTCTGCAAATTTCCAACTTTAATGAAAGCGAGCATTCCCTTGGGAAAAGCTTGTATTATAAAAGGTGCCTGCTAGAATTCCGTTCTTTAAGAATGCACGCGGGTTTGGCCCTTTCTTTCACAATTTACAATAAAGTAAGGAAACCCGTTACTCAATCAATAGAATTCTAGTTATTAGAGTACTTTTCTGCTCTGTTTTATTTTTGAAGCGGTCCGTAGCTTGTCTCTTTATTAATTATTAAACAGAAAGATTAAGGATACAAGGGCCTGTCTTGACTTATACCAGAAGGTTTTCTTAATCTATATTGTCAAATCACGGAATTTGCTGCCCACTTGAGCAGGCGTGGAGTTAAGTCAATTGAAAATCCCATTGCTAATTGATAGAACTTTACTCTACCCTTTATTATCCCTAACTGGCAAGTCCCCGCCACCCCGACTATGGGGCCCCTTGTTGCGAAATACCGGCCTTTTTTTTTTTTTTTATTAAAGGATCTCGTTAGGTCTATCTTAGAATATGTCTGACACTTAGGGGTACCTTGAGAGATAGGTCATCGCACAATACAAAAATCAGGAACTCCTTTATTCCTAAGAGCCTAGTAGATATAATTGTAGATCAGAACTAAACAGGACGGGTCCTAAAATTCGAAGCAATTCCTTTACTTTTACTATAAAATATACTAAGACTAGGTTTTGACTTATAGAACAATTACTTAAGTGTGACAAAAATTTTATTGATTGACCTTTTTTTGGTTATGAGACTTTTATTACTTTTTGGAAAGGAACCCCTTATCTATCTCAAAGGTTCTACCCTTCCTTAATTCTTTATACTTCAAAAATTCTCTTATTAGCGTTAGAGGCTGCTTCTGACTTCTTCTGCTATTAAAAGCTCTCCCAAGACTTTGAAGTTAAAGTTGTACTTAGTCCCAGTTATTCCTGCTTGTAATAAAGCTAGAATTTTTTCCTAGATCTTCGCGAAAATAAAAAAATTTTTATTTCACAAGGACTCTACTTGCAAAGATACTAAAGAAAACAATATCCCATGTATCCTGTTTTTGATCCATATAAACTAAGCCTTTTAAAATATCTAATTTATATTATAAAGAAAGTCTAAACTTGCTTGCAATCCAGAGAAGAATGCGTATAAGGCAAAAGCCCCTTAGAAATCTAAAGATTTCCTTGGTTAATGTTAGTAACTTCTAGTAAATAAAGTCTTTCCTTCTCGCGAATCTATATAGTCAAGTTTACCCTTCGTTTGAATTAAGTTTCTCTACTTTTTGCCTTAGATTCCCTAAATGAAAGGGGTTTTCCCTCCTTATATATTAACAGGATTCCTTCTCATTTCGAAACTCTTTTCTAATTTATAAGTAGAGTCCCTTTTGTTCCTGAAGTTAAGGAGTTGCTCTTATTTTACTTTATTTCTAGGTTTCAAATTCCCGACAATGATAAGGAAAGTTTTTGGGGAGTATAAAAAAAGGATCCAAAACGAATTTTAGTAAATTATAAAGGGAAATGTTAAGTCTCTGTTCTGTAATGGTGACTTTTTCTGGAAATACTAAGCCTGGAAGAAAAAGAAGAAGCCTCTAATATCTTGCTCATCCCCTATGGTCACAGGAATGATAAAAGAGATAAAACCTTGTTTAAAGCTACAAGAATTCTAGGAGGTGCCGTTAGAGTCGTTTTTGTACAAGTTGTCTAGGGAGCCCTTTTTTCTTGTGTTGTATTTTGGACCCGGTAAAAAGAGTTAGTAAAGAGTGCACTGGGACAAAGTAACGAAATTCTGGATTAAACTTGTTTTATGAAGATTTTAGGGCATAGTAGAGTCACAAGTAACTTTTCGCAGGGTTGGATTTGAAAGTGGGGTTTCGAGTTCTAGATTTCTTAAAGCTTTTGTATGGGTGTCTAACTAAAAAGCCAAGTATGTAGTGAAAGGGGTTCTTTCTTCAAGAGCTCCAGACCCAGAGTCATTTGCAGTACTAGCACTTTATAAAAAAAAAAGAAGTATCCTCTCGCCACGGCATTTTCACTAACGAAACTGGGTACAAATTATCCAGAATATCTTATACTTATAGTGATAGGAAGTCTTTCTAAAAGCACAAGACTAAGGTGCTTTTTGTGCGTAAAAACCCGGGTTAACACATCCCTCATGGTTTTAGTACGTTTCTAAAATTTCTTATCTTGGAGATGCCCTAGCCTATACAGGAAAGACTGAAATTTCGCGGATTAAAAACTAAAAAATGACATTAGGTTGTCTCGTATAAAATTGTATACCTAGAATGTCAATACATTAAAGGTGCAGAGCCCTTGGCTGGGTTATCCAGAGTAATTAACGTTATTTTGATTTATACTTATCTTCCTGTGATGCGTAAAACAAGGTAGACGCTTTACTTAAAAAGTCTATAAGAATATCTATGCGAAAGCCTAATACAATAAAAAAACTTGAAAAATGAGTTCACTAGGGATTTTAAGTATTAGCTTTTAAATCTTGTGTCCGAGAAACAAAAAAGACAAGAGGTAATGTAATTACTAACAGGAAATAAA
>JAYMTL010000207.1:0-17133 GCA_036897445.1 Pelargonium tetragonum | reverse complement strand
CCAGAGTCAAGAAATCGGCTTAGGTAGAGTCTGTTTCTATTTCAGTAGCTCTATCTTTCAGCAGGTAAGAAACTAACCCACTCTTGTTAGTACGAAAGCTCTCATTTTTCGAAACACGTTAAAACAGGAGTTGAAAAGTCAAACATCAGTTCTAATTCTACCTACTTTCTATTTGTGTATGGAAACCTTTCTTAATTTCATTATTTATAGCTTTTTCGACTCATCTTGTCAGTGCCTGACCCACTCTTATAAGAATGACAAAAGAGCATTTTTCTATCTATATCGTATCATTGGAAGCTTTTATCTTAAACATTGTCAATAGAATCGTGTATCCTGAACCCTTGTCGATCGAGATACGTTACCACTTTGAAGATTCCGTGATCATTATTAGTTTCTTGTTCTTCTTAATTACATTACCTTGTGAAAGCTCGAAATAGATAGATAAGTGGCTACTTACTTATTCAACTCTATATTTGTGAGCCTATGATTCTTCTGACTCTTACTTACTATGCCACTATTCTGCCTGTGGAACTTTGCCTTATTTAATTATGTTGTTATTTTGCTGTTGAAAAGCTCTCTGAGTATCGAGAAGGTCATAAGTTCTAATAAACGATAAGATGAGGTGGAGCAAATTCTGCGCTTTCTAACTAGTGTTACCTAAGGCCTATCAGGGATCGAATTTCGTTTTTAGTAGTGCTACAGTAGAGGTTAAATCTTTATACGTACAACCTAAGGCTATTCCTAGTTCAGGAAACTCACTACGAGGGGGTACCCAATAAGGACCTCCTTTTTTACCCCACAGCAGCCAGCCTTATGTTCAATCTTGTATAAATTTTTATGCCATTAAAGGACAGCTTCAGTCTTTCTAAAACCCAAGTAGGGTACTATCAAATTTTCATTTTGAATTTATTAAGGTACCCTTTTGCGTAACATAAACATACAAAAAAAGCTCTTATTCTTAACTCTTAATTAGTTTAGCGATTTTTATACCCCGGGAATTCCTTGTAAATAAACTTTCGAAGCCATGTCCACCTGCGATCTCAAAAAAGAAGGCTTACTCGTTAAAAACTTAATTACCCGACGGGAGCTTCTAAACCCAGCGCTTTCTTTCAAATTATTCTAGAACTCAGAAACTAGGGGCCCTTCCCCTAAATTACTTGGACTTCTAAGCAAAGCTGAGTATCAAGTAAATAGAGGAAATCCGTATAGGTATGCTTTCGATACCACTCTACCAAGTAACTAAAAGCCCGGCTAGGAATCTACAAATGGAAGGGGGGATCCGTTACCTAACAAACTTAATTAGTTGTAGGAAAAGCTAAATGATATTCTACAAGATCCTGAGTACCTATTAAGCAGGCCCTTACCAGCTCATATATATATATACTATTAGAATTCTAAAAACCTCGGTCAAGTAATTGTAGGTTATACAAATTTTAAGCAAACTAAGGAAAAACTTGAGCTGCAGAAGCCGCTGTTAATCCTTTTTCGTTTGATTAATAAGAGCTTTACAAAAGACTCTTCTTCGTTCTTTTTAGAGCGTAATTTAGCGTGCTATACCTGTACTTTTCTTTATATTAGTATTAGGAAAATCTTAAGAACTAGACATTCGTACAGAAGAGGAAGTCTTTATTTAATAAGGAGGAAATTCGTACAGAAAAACTAGAATACAAGAGAAAGTTCCTTATATTCTTTTGATAACCCTTAACAATTTTCGTTTCTGGTATTTTGCATTTAGTTCTAGAAGTGTAAAACCCTCCCTTTCTAAGAGAGGCACTTTTACCTCTTGGGTGATGCTGAAAGAAGCTTACGGGTGCGGCAATTTTAAATACTAAACCCCGCCAAAATTTAAAGATAAAAATCTCAGTGCACCTAATTTCCTTTCCTTTAGTTAAATTACAGAGCTAAAAAGCAGCCTTAAAACTCTTTTTAATACAACGCGGACTCTTTCGAGAAAAACCCCTTTTACAAGAATTTCCTGCCTTGTTTGGAAGGCTAGAGATATTGGAATACAGTTAAGTTAAATAGAGCAAACCTATAGTTATTATCTAGAATAGCGTATATCCTTAGTTTCAGGGTCTCTAATTATCTTTCTCTTTTTCGTTTGATTTCCTAAAGATTTTTTTAGCTATTTCTTTCTAGACCTCAGTTCTATCCCTTATATTCCTAACTTAAAAATTTTTTGACTTGAAAACTTACCTATAAACAGCAAATATTTCACTCTAAAACCCTGTTTTCTAATTCACGTATTTCCGTAACCAAGCCCTTATAACTGGCTTTCAAGGAACCCTCGCCGCGGAGAAGCTGAAGCTACAGAAAGATATACCTAGGCGTTACTTCAGAGTGCACTTAATAAGTTAAACAAGCAGAGATTCCCGAGAGTATCCTACTACGCACTACCCTTTGGGCACACAAATGTGGTTAATCATATACTCGTGTAAAAGAGCCTAATTTCAATCAATATATTGTACCTTAAAAGCTTATGAAACATAGAAGCTTAAAAGAGGCCAAGCTCACTAGAAGAATATCCTGGCAATTCAATTGTTATAGAATCCCACGGGAGCTCTAACAAATAAATACAAAAATCGACAGCTTAAAGGAAACTATATAACAAATTTCATCTCTACTACCAGAGTTACGTACTGGTTATACTTTCTTAGTCGTAAAGTAAGTCCTTTTTAAGTACCCTGAACTTCCCCATTTTAAAGGCTTTCTTTACTTCGAGCTGAGTTTAACACTTCATCTTAATTAGAAAGTCTAATTAGCATATCCTCACTACTTCATTAGATTAACATTTTATTGCTTCTTGACAAAGGATTTTTGTAGAATTCAAAGCGTTTCCTTGTCTATATTTAGTAGAGACTTTCGAAAAACTCTGGATCTATAGGAATCGCTGTCTTGAACAGGGTTAATAGGTGTTCCTACTCATCCAGGTTTGTAACTAAAGGTATAGTATAAGGCAGCCATTAATCTTTTAGTTTAGCAATCGGATTCGGATAAAGACTAGTTTCCTTTGTACATTGATTAAACAGGTATCATAAGAAGTAGAAAGGGTCCTGTTTTTTAAGGCTTGGATACACTCTATATTGGCTGCAGAGGATGCTTTTTTGAGTCCTTATAAGTTCTGTTAAGTTTCCGTGTACTCCTTTACTTATAGGTGCTTCGTTCAGATTTGATTAAAAAAAGCTTTAGGTTCAATTTCTACTTAGGACTATAGGGATAGACTCCTCTAAAAAATGTTAGTAAAAAGTCTTCTTCTTTGTATTGTTATTGAAAACATTTCCAAAAAGGGTTCCATTAAGCCTTTACTATTGCAGGGTACCTTGTTATTTATGTAGTTTATCTGTCAATTTGATTGTATAGTAGGATGATTTTAAGCAAAAAACTAAACTATAGGATTCAATTCTAAATAAAATAAAAATGAACATAGGGTTATCTCTCTATCGACATATTCAAAGTGTTCTCTTCTACTGAAAAGGTGAGTATTCTCATTTTGTAAGAAAATCTAACAATTGAGGTGTACATTATTATCAAGACGAAAGTCCAGTCTAAAAGGATCTTTTAAGTGATATTTTACTAGGGTTCGTGGATTGCCTTAGAGATCTCTCTTAATTGCTTCCTCGTACTTTTAGCAAGAAGTAAGTGTTCAGTCCTTAAAAACGGGTTAAATAAAATATAAGTACGGAAGCTAGCAACTAGGGTTTATCTAGTATATTTTATGAGAGTTGTAGTATTTGAAACTGGTATGTTTACTTAAATTTTTCAGGATTGACTTTTTTCTATCCTTATATTTTATCTTTTGTTCAGAAAGCATTAGATAAGCTTAGGTTTTATAACAGGATTTTAAAGAGAGCTCTATCAAGATAATAAAAGCAGTAACCCTCATTTTATGTATTCTATAGTAGGGTACTCATGTAAAAAAGGGTATTCTACAAAACACTTCCAATATGCTTTTTCCAGTACTAAATTTCCGCATAAGATAGAGATTTTTTTACTTTTTCATAAACCGTGGAGACTCCCTCTATATCTCAACTTTGACTTATTACCCAAAAAATGAGTATATACTCTATTAATACAGGTTTCCACAAAGGAGCTAAGTCCTGGATACGCTCAAGTTATTTCTGATTCTTCATTGCTTAGTTTGGTAACAACGAATAACTTTCCATCTGGGATTACTTTCTAAAGAAAAGGGGCTGCAAACAACTTGAAAAAAAAGGAATTTAGTGGATCCTGAAATATAAGAAATAAAACTAATACAACGTTTAAGGAATAAGGGCTCCTTATCTTTCTAATAACCTGTAAAATAGAAAATTGAATCTAACTCTAAAATACCAAAAAGTTAACTCCTGGGAGGTAATAAGCTTTTTGGGGCATGACAATTCCTTTACTTAACTTAGATATTTTTTTTATGAAATCCGACCTTGCCTGCCCTAAGAAGTTTTTAATTCTAAAATATCCTGAGGAGAGGTATAAGAGTAGTACTAGCTTTTAATAAAAGACTTTTTGAACCCTTTCCAAAATTCTGCATTAAGATGCTTTTCTACTCAGTGTCGGATTCTCACCTTTCCTTTAATAAAAGGAGCCCAGCCCGCTTTCTAAAAAAAGAACTTTTCCGCTTTTGTTATCTTCAGGAGATTAAAATACTAATAAATAAAGGTCCGCAGAATCTCTTGTAGTTGCTCCGTTTTCTTAAACTTTAAGGGTTTCCAGGTGAGTCAAAATCCTCAGTGTTGGGGTTCCCTATTGGCAAATGAGGCAAGGGTCTTTATGGGTACTCTATGATTGCTCACTTAAAATAAAGATTATTACTCCAGTTCAAAAGAGGGCTTTGCTGATAATAAAGTAAAAAGTGAAAGCATAATATAATAGTTTACTGCTGCATGCGCTTAAACACATCTAAACTTCTAATAATTATTTCTTTTTACAAAAAAACTATAGTTCTATCTAAATGCAGTTAATTGCACGGTCCCTCTTTCTTTATGGAGATTAAGTTAACTCACTTCTTTTTGCAAATTAGCTTAAGAGGTTTACGCTGTGGTTATAGTAGGAACTTCTAAAAAAAACTTTTAGTGATATAGATGACTAATCCGGAAGAACCCTTTATTTATACGAGAATTTCCTCTGTATATACTACTTTGTAATAACGTGGAACTCCCATAAGAATCTAAGACACCCTATGGTAATGTAATTTCTAAGTGAACAGAGTCTAAACGTTTCGGTTCTTTAGCCATAGGATAACTGGGTTTTCCAAATATAAAGAAGTAGCCCTAGAGTAAAAGAGAAATGCGAGCCTTTCAAAAGAGTTTCTCTCTATTTAAGAACCGCCCCATATGCCTGTGCTGAGAAGTTTTTAGTTATTGAGATGCAAGGTTTTTCTTTTTATTATTATAGAGAGTAACAAATTTCACATATGCAGTAATCTGGCCTTTTTTCTATAACACTACTGCCCTTTGGATTCAGTCTTACTTTCTACGAGTAGCAACACAACTATGATTTGATTTTTTATAGAAAGACTTTGGTTCTGTACCCCGTAATCCAAAATCCAAGCGGGTCCCCTTTAAAACTCACAAGGGAGTATATGCTAAAAAATTCTCTATTTTCTATAGAATCATTTAGATAGAGATCCCTTTTTAATTCTAATGCCTCCCCTTTCCTCTAAATCTAACAAGTTTTTTTAGGCTCTTTTGTAAAAGGGTTTGGCTCGTGAGAAATATACGAATTTTATTTACCCTATTCTAATTTCTAATTGAGTCCTCTTTTTTGGTAAACTTCAACGAGTCCTAAAATCAAAAGTAAAAGGTTCAAAAGCTTGCATTTTACTAGAAAGATTCTCTATTTTCTTAGATCAAATTAATTTCTTATTGCTAAAAGTTAATGGTCTACAAGCGCTCCTGCATAGCATTCTCTTTGTCTATATTAGGATTCTTCAGCCCTCCATTTAGCCAAAAAGAAGTCCGTAGGCGTACTTCTATCTAATACATAAAAGTAGTATAGCATCAAAATCTTAGAAATGCAATTTCATCCAATCGGAATTTAAGGACCTGCTTGTGCTATCAGTACAGCTCAATTAAGAAGGTTTACCTCTTTAAGAAAAAATTCCCTGTTAAAAAAAGAGGAGGGGTCCTGCATGTAAGTAAAGTACAAAAGGGAAAAGGGATAGAAGATATATACCTGTGTAATACGAGGAGAGATCGCAAGTTTTAGAATTCATTTAGTAAGCTCACCTTCTTTCAGATGGAAAGAGTTCTCCCGGCAGGACCCCAAAAAGAGTTAAAAAGTTTTTGATAGGCATCACAAAGTCAGCGCCCGGCAGGAATCCCTTCAGAATGGGGCTTCAAAGCTTCGCAGTGCCCCAAGGGATTTATCTAAACTAATTTATGTGATATGAGCGGGGTAAAGTACCCATAGGTATAGAGTTCAGTCTACTTCGAGAGTCTTTTGGTATAGTCATAATGCAAAACTTCTCTCTACAGGTCTAATATGCTACATGTGGGAAATTCTTGTTTTTTAGTTAAAACAAGATTGTATGTTACTCTTTTTTCTTATGGGCTATAACTCCTAGTTTTTTTACCCCTACTTACAATACCAAATACGATTTGTTTAGGAATAGAGGCTTCTATTACTTATATTTAATTCTATTGCAGACCTTTTGAAATCCTCAACGGGTTTCTAGGAAAAGTTTAAGCAAAAATCCGCGGTCGAGTCCCGTATTTTTAAAGCGGAAACCTTGGGTTCAAATCCCTTAAGAGAGGCTCCTAGATCTTGATAGAGCGTTGTAAGTTCTCTTTTGTAAAAATGGGATAGCTGGGATACCCCTACTCAAGTCTACTCTTAAGTTATAAACTCCGGTGAAAGTTAGGACTTTAGCATACCAACTTTTAACTAACCCGGGTTTTCCCTTTTTTTATCCCCCTTTTACCTTGTAATTAAAGAATAACTACTATCTTTTGACATTTAACTTCGGATTCCCATCGTCCTTAATAAATAAAAAAATTCATCGATAGCGGATACTTGCTTATAACTTATTGTTGAAACTGCTTTTTTAGCAAGTAGGGTACCCTTTATTACCCCCTTTAGGTCTGAAGGGGGCGCTTATTCCCGGAACAAAACGTTTTATAGGAACTCTTTTTAGCGTAGCTAAGCTTTGAAGGCGAGTATACTCTGAATAACTCTAAACTCAAAAGCACTTAGATAATGAAGAACCCTGTATTCGTGATTAAAACAAAAAGCTCTAGGCAAGAAAAGACTAAAAAAAGTCAGCTCAAGCAGAGTTTATCTTTCTTATGTAGAAGGTTATAATGGAGTTAGTAAACTAAAAAATACAGATAAAGAGAAAAAAGGAAACTAGTAGACAGGGTTTGAGCCTTGTCAAGCGGAGATTAGAAGAATTTCTCTAAAAGGTATTCTAATTTATCAAAGGAACTTGTTACCTCCGACTAATATAGACCCGTTATTTTGCTTCTAAACAGCGAGATTTGGATTACAAATAACTAATAAATACTGCACTAGAAGCTTTTTGTATTTTGTATAAATAAGTATAGGGATAATCCGCTATCAAAAAATGTAAAATGAAAACATAAGTGTTCGGGGCTTAACCTGTTAGTAATATACAGTAGAAAACCTTGCTAGGTAATACGAAAAAGTGCAAAAGATTTTCAATCATAACTGAAGAGGGTCCCCCTTTTTAGATACTTCTATTTAAGGATAGCAGCGCCTATCAATTTTTGTTAAACTGGTTCTGAAAAATCTTTTCATTTTATATCAAGAGGTAGCTTGACAGCGGTGCATAAGTGGATTTATACCCTACCGGAATGTCTTTGAAATTCTAATGGATGCTTTAATAACTTTCTTTCTATAATGCAGAAGTTTCTCCCGCACCCAGGCTGGGGCAAAGCTAAGTTAGGGTCTTGTAAGCAAGATAGGGAATCCCTTTTTTGAACTTTATCAAATTGAACTTCTAATTTCAGAATTTTTAAAACTAAGCGCCGAGGTCCGGCGAGTTAAATACTTTAGAAAAGGATGATTTATTACCATAATACTAAAAATAACAAACGTCTACTTATAAGCACAAAACCCAAGGATTATGAAAAATTCCTTAATTCAGGTCTTCACTTTACTTTTAAAGGAAAAACGTTTTGACTTCTATGTATGATGGAGTCAACGGACGACAGCTTAGGATATGCTTTAACTCCCTTAAAGATGACTGCTAGAACAGTCCTAGAAATTTAGGATTATGTCCTTGGAAGAACAAAGAAAAAGAAACCGGATAAATCTTTAATAAAGCAAATTTACCATGAAAGACTCACACCCTATAAAGGGGGATCCTCTGGGATCTCAAAATTCCGAACCTTTTATACTAGAACTTAGCTCCCCGAGAATTTGAACCAATGTCTTTCTTTCTTTCTTTCAATTAAAACCAAATTTACCGAGCGCAAACTCGAGATTTAAAGTCAACTAATAGACGACTCTTAACATATAGCATAAGATTTCCTTTACGGATTCTCTGAATTTTAAGAGTAACGACTAATCCAAATCGCTTAGATAAAGAGATTTGGATTCCAAAGTCTACTATACTGGAACCAAAAAGGTGTTTATACCTTCTTAGGGACCCCCGACTTACATTACAAACAACGAATCTATAAGAGTATAATTATGCCTTTCTATCCCTATCAAGTATGCCCGAGGCTTTGCTAAAAGGTAAATGCGAAAAAATGGATTAATATTTGTATTTATACCTCGAATTCACAGTCATATTGATGATAAGCTAAGAAGTCTCCTTAATTAAGGAACAGGGATGCCCGTAAAGTCAAACAAAGAGAATATAATCTAGCTCAAGTACTTCCGTGTTATACACTTTGCTAGGCTATATAAAATTTCTTCTATTTAATTAAAAAGGCCCAGGCTAAGTTCAAAGCTGTTTAAGGGTTTGGAAAAACGTAATTAAAATCTCGTAGTTGTACAATAAAGGACACGGAATACCCCAGTTTAATAGAAAAAAGAACCCGAGCCTAAATGTCCACAGGGAAGTGGAGTTTACAAAAAGGTCCAAGTGTTTGGGATATAAATCTCTCTAGTACGGGTTGTACGCGTTAGGTTTCGGAAAGAGCAAGTCCACCGGGGTTTAAGAAAAGGAAACATTTAGCTAATAACTAAAAGGGTATTGCGATACGTTTCGTCGGGTATTTTATTCAACGACTCCTAAATAGGAAATTCGCTGGGATTTACAAATAGGGTCTATTAAACTTCGAGCTTGAAAAATTCGTTGAAAGATGTTTAGAAGACTACTGCCTTAAAGGGGACTCCTAAAAAGATTAAACTTTTTTGAAGGACTTTATATATCCCTGCCAGATTGACCTTTCTTTTACCAGACCCGTGCTTTCATTCGGGTATATGTATATACTAGGCCCTCTTATAGTGAATAGTGAACGAAATTCTTTTAAAAAATGGCTGGAAAAGGATACCCACATTTCTCCAATTTACTACACGAAAGTTGTAACTTGTAGTCCTATATAAGCACTTTTACGGAGCTCTTTTTATCATAGGCCGCCTCTTTTCAAAACTTTGAATCTTCTTTCAAAGCATTATTACTCTTATTGTATACTCTTATAAGAATTGTAAACTAAAAGAAGAGGAGGCTTTGATAATGAAATCTGGGATACTTTAGTTACAAGGTATAAATGACTCATTCGGGGTTAAAGCTCGGTATAAGTCCTTTAAAACAAACGAGATTTAAAAGAGTTACCCGGATACATACAGGATTTTCCTGCCTTTTTACTTCAACCTGAAAGACTGCTTGCTTAATTTAAGGGAAGGGAGCCCTATATACTAAACTAAAACATCTTTATTGGAAGTCAAAAAGGCAAACTCAAGATAAAAAGCTATACAACCAAAGAAGGACTCCCTTTATAGCGAGCTCTAAACTCTTTTTATTTTAAATCTACGAACCCTAAAATTTCTTAATTCTTTCTTGGAAAAATGCTAAGGAGATTCGCGAAGAGATAAAAAGAAAAGGAGGTCTACCTCTTCCTGGAGTAAAGGGTTCGAACCTCTGCATGCCGATTCCCCGAACCGGTGCCTTATGAACGGAGACATTACAAAATAAATCGAAAGATTTCCGAGGTTTTTCCACTATAGCAACGCTAAGAAATAAAGTAAATGTGAAAGGTTTCATGTAAATTATCCTTTACGAAAGAGCTTTCGGTTAACCTGGGATGGGGTATACTCCCCTAAAAAAATAACAGCTATTCATATTGATAAAAACTGAACTGGCATCAATAATTGAGAGCATTCTTAAAAGGCTTTGCTTTCAATGAGATGAGAAAGGATTCTCTCGAAAAGCAGTGTCCAATGTTATAAAAGAGAATCTCTAAGGAGCCTTAGGATATTATAATCCTCTTCATACTAAGCTTTTTATTGATTAAAAACTTACTATTAGATTAGTTATAATACCCTGTTTTTGATTAAACAAACGAAACGAGTTTTTGCTATTTTACTATAAAAGAGGGTCTTGTTCAAGAGTTCTATAGGAAAAACAACTCTTCTTAGGTCTTAGGTAGGAATACTCTAATTTTAAGGATTTTTTAGTTATTACTCTAGGGAGAAGCTCTCTGAAAGTTTATAGTTGCTGATATTAGGGCTCCGTAACGAGCTTTAGGATATTGTTACAATGCTTATAATCTCGAATATACTAATTTCAGATCTTTAAAAATATAGAGTAATAGATACGAAGTGCTGATCAAAGTCAAAAGAAATTCGAGTAAGATTCTTTTTGATAATGTTTTCTTTTGAATGTAGTCTGTTTTATTAAGTGTCCAAAACTTCCTTCAGTTTATGCACGGATATCTTAACCTAGCAGAACTTGAAAAACATTAATTAGCTGAGTGAGAGTCAGTGTTACTTGATATTTATCATTTCACTATTTTCTAACCGGGTCGGCATTTTTAATAGTATTATAGACGCGCTTTTCTTGGATTTCTCTCCGGATCCGGTCCTTGTAATGAGTGAATCCACTTTCTCTTTTAGTAAGGTACGAAGAGAATAACAATTTGATGATAAATAAGGTTCAGTTGTAGGTGCTAGGGGGTTTCTAGAATATATTGACAAAGTTGTTTGTTTATTGCAGTAATCGATCTAATAAGTGTTTAACAAACACAATACTAAATCCCAGGTATTATTAGGCTATTAATTAGTCTTTCTTGATTTTAGATCTATTCCCAGTAATCCGGGGAAAGTATTCGATGCATACAACTTGAGATTTTTAATTCCGTAGATAGAAATTAATGTTTATATTTTAAAAAGTAAGTCAAGGACTTTACTACGATATTGCTCTAGTTTAATGTTTTTTAAACTCTTTTCATATAGTATTTTTCCACAACCCAGTGGGTAAAATTCCTTCTTAGTTGCTAAACTGGATGACTAAACTAATAAAGGGGTAAGTGGTAGACAGACTATAGGCTCCCTTTCTTCAAGCAAGATTTCTTATTTAAGGAGCGTAAAGTTTCTTTTTATATAACAGTATAATAAATACTACTTTAAAAAAGACTGGCTTTAACGGAAAGAATTAGAGTCCAACCAAAGTTATGGCACTCTCAAGGCTTTTATTTGAGGAAAGTTCAAGGATATTCCTCGGTTTTTAAGAAATCCAATTATCAAAGGAGATTTCGGGAGAGATATGCTGAGAGTTTGATTTTTCTTTTTTAGTTTATAGAGTCTCAAGTATAAGACACAAGCTCAGAGAGGTCCACTATAACACTACAAGAGGTTTAATCCTATTAAAGGTTAGAGTTACCTTTTTTAATAAGAGTACATAGAAAGGAACATATATCTAGGATTACTTGTAATATTTACCAGAGCGTTTAAGAAAACTTATTTAAAGGAGTTACTTATAGTTCTCATTCGTTTATTGGAATTCATTTACTTACAAGTAAATTCTTGTAAGAGTGTAGCTAAAATCTTAGTTGTTTAAGTGTAACCAATATCCTTCATTTTTTGTGTAAGTTGATTTCTTTAAGGACTTAGAATATAGGAATTGAATCTTTTATTATAAAGAGGCATATTCCCTTCTTAGAAGTCTTTCTAGTGGAGCAACCCCGTTTAGTAGTATCCCATCTTTAACTGACCCAACAGGAGGCGCTTAAAGTTTATTATAATTTTATTGCTTCCGCATACATATTGCGAATCGCTTAAGTATCCCCAAACGGAGTCCCGTCGTAGGAACTAAGCAATTTTAAATCGAGATTTACCCGAGAGCTTTCTTTTTAATAGTCTTTTATGCTCCGTACGAGTCTTTCGACAATCTCAGATTACCTGGTTTCCACACCAACCCAGTTAAAAGTCTCTTAATTACTTTTGTATGGGGCTCTTTAAAATAAAAAAATTTCCTTTAGTTCTACACGGATCCTTACCAGAAACCAAGGAGAACTCTCTTTAGCCTTTACTCCCTAATTTTTTCCTTTTTTCTTTCGAGAATAACAGAGGCAATCTTTAGCTTACAAGCCTCTAAAAAAGTACCCTTTCTATTCTGAATAAAAATAGAATAAAGAACTGTATACACTGGGGTTTCCCTTGATTTTTTCTGAGTAGACTTAAGTGCTTCCACTATTAGGAAATCTTATAAAAATTTTATATTACAAAGGGCTTGAACATAGACTTAACTTTATAGGACACCTACACCGGAGTTGAGAAGTTTTGTAAAAAGTATTCCCTAGTCATATTGTAATAGGGTGATTCTTTTGCAGTCTTAAACCTGAGAATGGGACTTTTATCTTAAATATCTATTTTAAATTCTAGACTCCAGCCCCTTTATTTTCATTTTATTTAGGCTTAATTTAAGTTTACTAAAGGCCTCTTTTTCAAAGATTTTCCCATGCTTTCTAAGATTGAGGCGGGAAAAACAGGCAGGCCAACACAAATTTATAAACAAACCCTTTAGGGCTTTCCAAATGCGGAGAAGAACCTCTGCGAAAATTGAAGGGTTAGGACCCCAATATCTAGAAAAACTTCAACGACTTAGTAATTGTTATTACTTCGGCTTCGTTTTTATGGTAACTAGAGATTTCACTTTCCTTATACCTTATACGCCGTAAAGCAATATCTGGAGTCCTTGTTTGTACTTATTTCCCTGTATAATTAATACAACTTAGTGGCGTCACTTTTCCATTTTAAAGGTTCCTTGCTCGTGTTTAATATAGATTAACTCCCTAGGATCAACAATTTCTTAAGTTAAATAGGAGTTTCCCAGAAGTAAAGGCAGCTGATCATTTACTTAATGTTAACTAAAATTTAGACTGAGAAAAGTTTTTAAGAAGTTATCAAGATTATGCTAGTCCAGTACTGGGATTATAGCGGCCCTTTTTCGGATCTTTTTGAATATATACACAATCTTTCTTTCTGTTGGGGTAGGCTTAGAACTATTGTTCTACATTTCTTCTGGATCTCAATTGATACTCGCCTAATAATACAGGTAATTCCCATCCCAGGAGCTCCTTGATTAGTATACAAAAACCAGAATGTGCGGGCAGGATAAAAGGGAGGTTCTTACGGCTGTAAGAATTTAGTTTCATTTCCTCGTCTGGGAAATAAATGTAGGAGTATTCTTTCCTTAGTTTGTAAGAAAATCATCAAAAGTATCAAAACTCTTAATCACGAAAAAGACTCTCGTGCAAAAAAGGGTAAAGTTGTCTTTGTTCCTTTTTTTTAGAATTGAGTATTCCTACTTTCTTTTCATTCTATTTTTAAGGGGAATACCTCTTATTTTATTATCTTCTTTAGTAGCTTAACTTAGTAAATCCTTAGTAAAATAAACCTTATAGTAATAGATGTATTAAGGTATCTTTCTCTTGTCTTAGTAGCCATTCTTAGTCTATTTAGGATTTAGGATAGAGCCTAAACTTCTATAATTTAGGTAAAAGTCAGTTTTAGTTGAAATTACTTCAAGTGTACAAGAAGTTGAAAAGGGAACAGTGTCAAAAGGTTTATTTCCTTAGGGGTCCCGGAAACCTGATGTAAATGCAAATAGGATTTGAACTCATGGTTTCTAGGATTTCTCTTTGCTGTATTACCTTGAAAAAGGAGACAATTAACCAATAGAATTTTATGATACTCTATTTCACTTAATATCTTACTTATATTTATTAGAGTGACAGAAAAAGAATCGCTTAGATAAAGTGATTCTCATATTGGGGGCTTTATTCTTTTGTAGCTTACTCATAGCTTTCTACCTGTATCTACTTTCTTATAAGCTAGGATTGTAATTAGAATTCTATCACAGGGAAGTAACGAAGCACTACGGGGTTTCCTTTATTTGGAGATGGTTTACCGGATTCTTAAAGCCAGGAGTCTCCTTGCTAGGATTTCCGGCAGGTAAGAGTAAAGAAAGTTCTACTCTACAATATTTGTTTTCAAAAGAAGACGGAAGAGGAGTCTAAGTTATATACTTTTGTTAGTTAAAGCATACTTCCTTTTCTTGCATCACTAACCGAGATCCCGGATTTTTCTTCTATATACTTAGTAGGTACTAGGCAGACTTTTTCTGGAATGAGAACTCTTAGGATCTCTTCTAAGTTTTTTGCTGCTAAGAAAGAAATGAAGTTTCAACTCTCACTAGTTATAGTTGGGGCCCAAGTAGGCTTAGGAATGGTACAAAAAAGTTTTGTTTCAAACTCCCCGGACTTTTTGGGTTTTTTGAAGAAAGACTCCCAAGCCAAGGGCGCGCGCTGTAAAAACTCAGTCTACTCCTACCGGACATCAAGGTTTGGGGCTGTTATAAAAGGGATATAATGCAACAGTAAACTATATGCTTATTTATTTACAGGATTCTAATGTAAGCAAGGCCTCGGTACCTATTTATCGAAATTTTTCCTTCACAATTAGGGACTTCTGCTTAGTATAAGGATTTACACTAATGTGTTATTCTAAAGAACTCCTCGAGTAAGGAACATTTAAAAAGAAAGTTTATATACGTCAAAGCTTTACTTTGTGTATTTCATCAATTGCATGCAATTAGCTAGACATATAAGTTTGGTATCCCTGCAAGGGTGCTTTCAGGAAAAGCTGCACGCCCAAGCCTTTTTGTCTGGAGTAGACTAGAAATATTCAAAATCCTTTTGAAAGCTCCTAAATTAGCTCTCTAAGTTTTAGAACACCTTGTTCAGTAAAATTTCCTTAGGCTCCTAAATGAAAACTTTTAGTATGCACTATCTAAAACAAACATAACATGAAAACCTCCCTGTTAATCTTTCCCCGGCCTAATCTAGGTTTTTGTTCCTAGTTTGTACTCGATTTTTTAGGAGTTATAGTCTTTGTATCCCCTGCTTTAGTGTTATTGTTGCCTGTCAAAGCTTCCAGGTAGTTAAGTAGTTAAAGAAGTCTATTACTTATTAGTATTAGATATATGCATTATTGTAATGTAAATAAGTATATTCAGTCTATTAGTACCTCTTGTTCTATGTAGTTAGTACTATAGAGAGGATTGTAACTTAGAAAGCTTAGTTATTACATGACTCCTACCCACTGGAACGTTCGCGAGGTAATGCGTAGTATTAGTAGTAATTAGAATTATACAGTTATACACATAAAAATTCTTCTTGACTTCCTTGTTCTTCTTATTAAAAACCTCTTAAGAGCTGTACTCCGTATCTGTTTCATACCACTATAGTATACCCTAAGCCCCTTCTTGTTAGAAGAGGTAGCAGTAGGGGCTAGACTTACCCTAGCTGTTGTATTCTTATTCTTCTTGGTGGTGTTGCCTGTAGCCAGCCCCCATTTAGTGTAGTTATTGTAGCTATTACTTATATGTATCGAAAGTCTAAATTTAGAAGCACTAATGTATTCTATAGTATATTTGTATTACTCTACAGTTATTTTATTTATCAGTTACTTATGGAATAAGGTTTAATAGGTAGTAATAGATAATAGCTATAAATCTTGGGGTTGTATTATTAGATATAGGGAGGGAAGACTCTGTCTAACCAACTCTCTGTCTGTATTGAGTAAGCGTACAGGTAACTTATAAGTTTACTAGCTTAAGAGTACAAGGAAGTACTAACTAATGAACTTCAACAGCTTTAGAAAGCTATTCTAAGAAGAAAGAGTTGAAATTTATATAATAAAATCAAATGATAATTAGGTCGAAAACTTCTGAGGCAGGTAATATAACGAAAAAGGAAAGAATTTTTATAAACTTTAGACATGTTTGCTCTATCTTTCTTTTTTTTAGAATTTACCGAAAAATATTTACTTGTAAAAAGTTACAAGGAATTCTTAAAAGAAGAGGATTTCTTGATGTTAGGGGTTTTCTTCTATCAGCTTAAAATGTCTGAAATCGAGGGTCAGATGTAAAAGCTTACTGGGCATACGAATTTGTGTGGGCATGGAAAAGGCCCTATAGTAGGTGTTGGTTTTGTTCCTCATTAAGATGGATTTGCTATTTGCTGTCTTTAGTTTTTATTGAAAGTATCTAATTAAAATTTATAATATAAGAGTCCTTTTAGTCCCGAATTTTAAGGTCAGGAGGTTTCCTATTTTTTTTATGCTTTTTAGCTTCTAAAAAGAGAATTCTTAGTCTTAGAAGTACTTTAGAAAATGTAATTTATCGTTAATTAAAAGAACGGGTTCTCTATCCCTAGTAAGGGGAATCCTTATTAGCTGAAGTTCAAGGGCCCTTTTGACTTTTCGGGGTAAAAGGAAAAAAGGTAGGGAATTCGGTAGATTTTACAAGAAGGGTGGTCTTAGCCTGTTAGCGCTTAAGATTAGTTGTGGTAATAATTTCTTTCCTTCAGTTGTTAACTCAATTCTAAGTCTTTTTCTCTTAATAAGCGGTCTCCTTCTTGGGAACTTGCTAGATTTTATTTGGTTTATTTTATTTACTGGAAAAGAATCGCTTTAGTTATTTTCCCTAGCATCTTTTTTATTATCTTAAAATTGGAAGCAGGGGAACTATCTCTTACTTAAAATCATTCTTGCCTTTGTAGTTTTTTGGGTTTAACCCTAGACTCTTTAGAAAAGACTTGGCAGGGAAGGATACCTCCTTGTTTAGAGTTAAAAACTTGTACTTACAGTTTGATAAAAAAGACTTTAATTCTACTTTGAAGACCTAAGACCTAAAAGAATTGAAAACCAAAACTTCTATGTAGGCCA
>JAYMTL010000206.1:0-17333 GCA_036897445.1 Pelargonium tetragonum | reverse complement strand
CTATCGTATAAAGCGCGTATAAAGTCAAGACAATTTCTTGTTCTAATAAGTGGGTAGTATAGCGAGAGGGTAGGCCCAGGCACCGAAGGTGTAGTACGCAAAAAAAGGTATGATGAATAAGAGTCTTACAAGAAGTCTAACTATAATGAGTACAGGGAATCGGGCTCTCACACTAGCGAGCTTTTTACTTTGATAAGAAGGGACCCATAAACTCTATAAAGATATAGACTAGCTGGTACCGAATTAAAAAAACTTATGTACTATAATACTGAATACTGTAGACTTTAAGAGGAGACAGAGCCCATAAGAAAGGTAAGGCGCTCAGAAGGTAGAACCCACTAGGCCTCATAAGACAGTAGATGCTAATAAAGCTAGAGTCATACAACTCCCAGAATACCTATCTATCTAAAAAGACAGGTAATACATATAGTAGAGATATCCGCTAAACAAAGCGGGTCGGTTTATTGACGGGTCTTTTTTTAGTTATTGGTTTTAGATATAAGGAATTTGCAGAGTCCCAACAATTTTTTAGGAGGGGACAGGGGGTTCTTCGAAGTACAGGAAATTCAGTGTATAGAGCTTCTAGCTAAGAAATCCATAATAATAGAATAGAAATTCGTCACGGCACGGGAGGAGTATAAGATACCTAAAAGAGTATCGTACAGGTTATAAAAGAAATGAAATGACAGGAATAAGAAGAAGGGTTGGTTTTAAAGAAAGAGGGTTTAGTTATGAGTAAACAACTACGATACAGGATAAGAGTAACAAGGAAGTCAGTAAGAGTAAGACCCCATTCCAACAAGATAGGTATTGTAGCAGCTATCATGATACAGAACAAAGCTATGAAGGCTGAGAAACAGACTAAGAAGAAAGCTACAAGAGCAGGTAAGTTTTCTTATTAGAGAAGAATGTGAAAGTAAGTCAACAAGCAGGCTGGTTATAATACTACTAAGAAAGGAGTCTCCTTTTAGCATAAAAAGGACTGAAACTAAAGTATCGCCGAGGAGTATATTCTTTCTTGAGTCAACTACAAAAAACTTGTTCTCGGATTTACTAGATTCTATTCTTATAGTTGTACTCTGGCAAGTAGTATAGGCTTCGGTTATTCTCTCCACCTTGAACCTGTGGGTCATGGCATAGACTTGGTATTCCTTAGACAGATATACAGAATTTTTAAGAAATTTGAAGTAATCTTAGGATTAGGACAAAGAAGCAGGGTTTTGGGCTAGTGAGATTCTTTACTTCAAGTAAAGGAGTTGCTTCTCAAGCGCGTACCAAGAGAGGCGTTTATCCGAAACCGGGTAAAATGAAGTTTATTATACATTAAAACAGGGCTCTACGGGATCCTTTCAATTGAAAGAAATCGAGTCTTCAAGAAAATTTTAAGTAATGAGATCTAATTAGAAGTTCCCTTTTCTTTCAGTTTCTACTTAAGAAATTCCTTTCTTTTATAATAAGTTTTTTCCTATTAAGCTCAAGATTTTGACTTTACGGGTTACGTTCATTACTAGTTTTGAAAGGAAATCCTGCACAACTCTATAAATTGGAGCCCTATTCCTTTACTATTTACCCCTAATGTAATGGGGCGAATCGCGCTGCGTATTCCTAGGAACTTTTACAATAGAAATTTGGGATTCCTCTTAAGCAAGCTGCCTATCTTTCTTAGTGAGAACACCCTGTAGTTTTTTAAGTCCTAAATGAAATTCAAGTTTTTATAAGGATCATTATAATCTTTCTTCTTTCTACTCAGGTTTAAGATACCGCATAGGGTTACTCCAGGAATAGCTAGACTTTACTTTAGAAAAAAGCAAACTATTTAAGCATTTCTCGTATAGGTTAAGGGTAAAAACTTATCTTTAAAGTTTGGCCTAAAAGTAAGAAAAAGTTGGATAACCCATGTTTAGTAATTACAACAGAAGCCCTACCTAAGATAATAGAAATTCTTACTAACTTCAAGATTCATAGCCTATTCTCGGTAGCTCAAACCCTTTTGAAGAAGCTCGGGACTTCGCGGTGCCTGGTATAAAATCTTTTTAATAAAGCAAACCCCTTTAGGAGGAGATCCCGCAGTAACTGTACAAATTCTTGTATTCTCTATCGCGCCCTAGTTACAAGATCAAGCTTTTTTTGCGAGCTATTAGGAACGATTCCTAAAGTTCAATTCTTCTAGGATACTTTAGTTGAGAATAAAGTGTGCAGGTAAAAAATCAAAAGGGTTTGAAGCAGGTATCTACTACACGAAAGTTAGGATTATCCCATAAGGAATTGAAAGGCTATAGGAAACTTACTAAGAGAACGGCTAGTTTTCTTAAAGTAACCCTATAAATAAAGCTAGATTTTTGAAGCCTAAAAAGAAAACGTAAGTTAAAAAAAGGTCCTTATCATTACCCTATTTCATATATCCTTTTTTCTTTTGCCCGAGTCTAGCCCTAGTTGAAATCCCTAATACTACAATTTTGTTTTACTCTTTTTGGTAGTTTACGAACCTCTATGAATCTGGTTGAAACAACTTCTCATTACAAGAGTATAAAGAAGTCTTATTAAAAAGGTATATACTCTCAAAAAGAACCTCTTTAATTTATAAATAAATGAGAGAGTGTGCGTTTTTAACCGACAATATCTAAATTCCTATTTGCTTTAACCCCGGAAATTTATAAGGAGTTCTCTCTCTTTTAATAACTAGCTTTTTTCAAGACTCAGGATATCTACCAGTTTCTAATTGTATCTAAAAGGACTAAGGCGGCTAAGAGTGCTTTTGCTCTTTTCAGTGTATTATACACCCCCTTTTTTAACCTTTAACCGGGTAAGCTTTTATAGTCTTTCAAGAGTCAAAGGCTAAGTTTTAACTACTACCCGTAAATATAAAGATAGTTTTTGTCTTCATCCAGTCCGGTACTTTTCTTGTCTTGAACTTGAAACTAATTACTTTGAATCCCCCCTATTTAATGCTTTGCTCAAGACGAAGAAATTTATCCATTTCACACCTTTACCCTTTTTAGGAGCTTCCGTTGTATATTGTCTAGAGCGATAAAGGCCCCGGGAAATTTCGTATAAGATTTTAAAGTGAAATAAATTACTAAGATTCCAGGGGTTTAAGGAACTCAGCCTTTTGTCTGCTTTTAAGAATTTCAATCCTATCCTCTAGTTGAACACACATCTCTCGCGTCCCGGTATAAAACGATAGACGCTTTTTGCCTACTCTTAACTTAATAAGTACTACGTCTCAGATTTGGATTTTCAGGCAAGGAGGATACTAACCTTTTTTACTCCAAAGCAAAATCATCGACGCTTTTCAACGGTTTCCTTTCAATTGAAAATGAAACTTTTTGCCTTGACTTGCTATCAAATATATTGGAGGAACCCTGCTAATTTTAGAATTCATATTTATTCAGGTTTTGGGAATAGATAAGTAAGCAAGACTCATTCTTTATATCCCTTTTTTCTTGCTTTGAAAGAGAGGGTGAGTCCACTATTTTTATTATCTTTCTTACTCTGGGAATATAGGGCTAGGGAAGCGTTGCTGAAGACACGAAAATTCTTATTCCATTTCATCCGAGATAGCGCTAAACTTTCCTAAAAACTTTGATTCTATTTAAGCTTTTTTCTAAATGTTAATGAGAGGTTTCAGTTTATTTCAATTATTGTCCATATTGCAACCCCAGTAATTACATTACCTTTATCTGGGTAAACACTTTCACTAAAACTTGAAAAGCTTGTTCTGAAACGTCCCTCACTTCTCTTTACTATAGCCCTCAGACTCCTGCCTTTAAGCTAAAAGAACCTACTTAACTAAGGAATTCGGGGATACTAGTACTATATGTAGAAAAACCCCTTAGAGATTGGTAATAGTCAATACTCTAAAAAAGACGGCTAAGGACAGCCCAAATCCATGGATTGAGCAATAAGAGTTTGACGGCCATTGCATTAAAACACCTATCAAGTCTATCCTGTAAAGTTTTCTACCTCTGACTCTGAGACTTTTCCATTTAGAATAGAATAAATTTTTATACTTTATCTCTGAAACTACTTAAAAACCTTTTCTAAAAGCTCCAGAAGACTAAAAAACTGAATACTTGAAGTAATGTAGATCCAAAAAAAGAGGTAATGTAATTAAGAAGTTCTTACCTAACAAAAGACCTTGAACACTAGAATACCTAGAATCACTGCTTGGGCTAATAAAGGAATCCGCTTTATCCTTTCTATCTGAAGAACTAATAGAATACAATCGTATAATCTCCTACCTACTAAGTATAAGAGGAGTCCCTTGCAAAACAAAAGAATATAGAACCTGTTAATGCTTGACTAAGAATAAATTATTCTACCGTCACTTATGAAGAGTACTAACACCTTGACCTTTTTAGCCGCAATGCTACAGCTTTCACCGGGTTTCATTAACACTTAGCTTTACCTTTGCCATAGCCCTTAACAAGACTGGGAAACTGCGGACTTCTTATACTATTTGCTAGCTAGCTGTATTACTAACTTCGAGAACGCCCATAAATAAAGGATAGCAGGAATCCTATAAAACATTGTAATATGAAAAACGATACGAACATTCTTTGCTATTGAAAAAAAAAGAGCTCTCTCTAATAAATAAAATAGGGAGCCCCAGCTGGATTTTCTTCTATAATATTCTATCTTATATCATAAGAAGTTTAGTATACAGTACTGCAATGGGATTAGCCTCTTTTTGTCTACTCGTCATTTTAATCACTTATTAATCCTTATTTAACCCCTTATTAATTACCATATCCCCAGCCTTCTTAATTCAGTTGAAGCCCCCGTAGGCATAGCTAGTATAAGCAAAAGCTCCCTCGCGGTAATACGGGACTTCCTTTCTAGGACATGCGCAGGTTCGAAGCCGCTTAATTAAAGTGATCTGGAATCCAGAATTACGGAGAACCCACCCCGAGCCTAAATGACAAAACTTCACAAAGTGTCTTGAGTTATATTCATTTCTTTCATAGCATGCAAAGAGCTACTTGCACCCTTTTTCTTAGCTTTTCTAGCAGAGGAGCACCCTATCGAATCTTTCGGGGTTCCCCCTTTTTATGTAATAGGCTGTCTTTCGGGAAAGATATTTATTTATATAGTATTTCATTCAAAGATGAAAATTTTCTAGACTATAGTTTTTTAAGCAAACTCTATATAAAAGAGAATTCTCTTGGGTTTTTGAGTTAAGGATAACATAACCATATGATCTTGTTGATTGTAAGCAGATCTATGTTATGTGCAAAGAGTTGCTTATGAAGGACCTGGTTTATTGTCTTGCTAATGTCAAGTCAGAATCTCTTAAAAGAAAGGAAGTTCCCATAAAGGCTAACAAGTAACTGTAACTAAAGGAGCTTTCCTTAGAGCTTGATTCCGATCTGATATATTTAACAAGCAAAGGCTAGCTAGCTTGACGTCAACATTTCTGGGTCCACTTTCGGTTTTGGACTCAGTAAACCAACTCATTCAATACGGGTCACTTATGATATGGTATTGCATTAGTATACTTCCCAGGGTAAACTTCAACATTTCCTGAACAGGTTAGGACATTTCCTTAGGAGCAACTACACCCGGGCTCCCCTCTTTTCTTCTGTTCTAACCTATGCAGCTCTTTCAACTTTAGCTAAAGCAAGTTTTCTTTGGTTGCTAGTGAAGGTGAAAGCATTGGTGTTTGCTGTCCTTGTAAGGAGTTCCTGCCAAAGAGAGTAGTCCTTTTTTAATTAAAATTTTGGGAGAACTTTAAACTTTTTTAAGGTATTCTGAATCTTTATATGTGTCTCTTTCTAGTTGGTCAAGATTGGGCTTTAGGGTATAAGGATTCAATTGGTACTGATTTGACCTGAAATGAAATTAATAGGTTAGGAAATTACATAAAGTTTACAGAGTTAAATATATCGGATAAGTACTATCTAGAATCAAGATAAACTTGCTACACCAAGAACCCGTCACAAAAACCTAAAGGAAAATCTCTCTATTCTTTATATCCCACCCAGTTAGATCGGAAACTCCATAGAGTTATACCTAGCTTTCACTTGCTTCCCAATAAATAAAGAATCCTGAGCCGGCTTACAAGGTTAGAACAAAAGGGAGTCTTAATAAAAGAAATTCAGTAGTGTTATCGTGATAAGACTCATAAGATAGCAGGTCAAGCCCATAAGACTAAGAAGCAGAAGAAGACTCTCGAGATACAGATTTGTCTTCTTGCCTAACCGACCTAACAGGCTTAACTGTTGCTGCTTCTTCATTGTACTCTTCTTTCTTTGACTTCTCGAATTGGTTTCATTTCTTGAGCTAGGTTCGGCACTCTCTGTGGGATTCTGTATCCTTGTACTTTGACTTCATTTTAATTGACTTAAACTCGGTCTTTACATACTCTTCTATTGGGACTTCCGTATTCTTTACTTAAAACTTCCTAAATGAATGTATTAACTTTTCTTATTTTCTTATAATTAGAAGGAAGTATAATAAGATCCATTAAAAAGTCCCTTATACTTCTTATACTTATATTTATATCTATTTATGATAGAAAAGAAGTATGAGTAGGAATCAGGGTCCTCTAGATCTTTTTCTTGTTTAAGAGAACTTCTTGTCTTAGTTGTTACTACTACAGAGAAGGTCAACCCCGTATAAGACATGAATTAGAAATTTCTATTCCCAACCGGAACCTAGAGAGGGGGTCTTATAGGAAGTAGTTTAAGATATTCCTGCTTAAATAGGAATCACCAACCTCTGAATGAAATTGCTACCTTGACTTACTAAACTTAAATTACTTAATTGGACTAACATCTGCTAGAATTCAAAGCTTGAAGACTTGCAATATTATGGGATAGACTCCTCTTAGGATTCCTTTGACTTAGGAGTATGGGAATTTGTCTACCTAGGAGAGGCTTCCTCTTTTTAGGAAAGTAAAAACAAGATAGAAAAAAGTATACCTAAAAAACTTAGTATAGGTATTTACATTAGTCATAGAATAGAGAACAAAAAAGGAAAGTTTGGGTTTTAGTAAAGGACTAAATAGGTAGTTAATTAGAGTAGTAACCTAGGTAGTGAGCAATAGATAGATTTTTTTTTAGGTTAAAGGAGATTTCCTCTCTCTCTCTCTCTCTCTCGAGTGTAGGATATAAACCTAGAGATATTCATTATACATGACTCTTTTTATTGGAAGCAACTCAAAACTTTTTAACGATAAAGAGCTGTGGGCCTTGTTAAAACATTAGAATAGCTAGCCAGTCTTATACTCCTTAATAGACTTTCCAAGGTATTCCCCAGAGTGTAGATTTTTCACTTCTAATTTAGTTTAAGTCAATGTATATAATTCTGAAATCTAGTCCTAGGGGTCCTTTTTACCAGAGGAATTGTGGTGAATTAGTTTGAATTTTTGAACCTATAAAAGTCTTGTTGATAAGTTCTTTACTTTAGCATCAATTTGTCCGAGATTTACTAGACTTTTTTATACTTCTAAGAAAGACTTTTCAAAGTAGCTCCCATTGTTAAAGGTGAATACAAGATTTTCTGTACTTAAGCGATTTTCGTTTCAAATTTAGGGTCTCATTCGTGTTGGCCTAGCAAGCCAATTAAAATTGGAAAAATATGGCACAAAGTCTAATATTATAGTTAGGAGAGAGATGGGTTTCTTTTTTGTTTTGGTTCTTTACTACTGAAAAATTCTCAAAAAGTTTTCTACTAAAAAAGGATTGGCTCTCCTTTAGATAAACAAACTGAAAACTTTATCAATTAAGGTTTCTTTTTATCTTGAAAAGCACACGCGTAAACCCTCGGACCTACCTTGTATTTAAAGGGTTTAGTCCTTACTCCTGCAATTTTCCTTATTTCAATTCATTCCTGATTTTATCCTTTCTATAAATGTTTGGGTCCTATCTTCTTTCTCGTGGATTGCTTGTCCTTTTCTAGGACATCTAGTTTTTTTTGAAAGCCCTATATTTCCTAAGTCAAATTGCCCAACACGGAGGCTTTTCCAAAAAAGTTATCCCCCGGGTTAAATATCTAATTTCTTCCTTGTACCTTAGTTGAAGTTTTACAGATTAAAATGCCGGAGCTATAAAGGTAACGTTTAGTCTTTAATCTCAGTGAGTCCTCTAAGTACTAAGCGTTGCTTTTAGCTACCTTTTTGGTTGGCCGGCCAATATCAAACCCCAAGAATACTTATAACTTCTATTAGAATTATAGAAACTAGGCCTTACTCAAGTGGACGGTGCCTTTCATTTTGGATTACCTTATTTTTCGGAACTCCGGGAAATTCTATACAATTCGTTCTCTTAACTTAGATACACTATAAGTAAAAAGTTCTATTTGAAATTATTTTCGCAATTCCAATTAGTTAGTATAAGAAGAATTCTTGAGTTCCCAGTTCGTAACGGGTCTCTAATACTAAAGGATTTTTTTTCGCTTTTTATCTTTATCGGCTCCGGGTTTGTACTTAACAAATTATTAAGGTACTTGTGCTAAGTTTAGTTAGGTGATTTTTTATATAACGAAGAGTCTCGCTTTTTTCGACTATTCTTGATGCTCAGTCTCGGTATGCTTAAGAAAGAAATACGTTTTTTAGTTTAGTGAGTATCCACGGAAAAACAGGAGTCCCCGTGTTATAAAGCGCGAAGAATTTGTAACTAGAAAAGTTTCATTAGCTAAAAGGATTCTTCGCTTTCTTTAAACAAGTGTTTGAAAAGTCTTAAATGTACACTGAGGCCCGGAAGGTTAAACTCAATCTATTTTAATTGCCCTTTCTAAATTCTTTTTTCTTTTATCCGTTTTTGAAAATGAAAAATATGAGGTGCCGCGGTTAAATAAAATATTAAAAAGCTCCCGCATGTAAGTTGTAAGTCTGAGTTAAAGGTGTCTCTTTCCCCTATATGTATATGGATTCCCTAAGGTACGGTTAGCTTAACCAATCTGGGAAATTAGCCATTTATAAAGCAGACTATATCGAATTAGGCAATTCCTGGAAACTCCTATTTTTGCGCTTTAAATAAGATAAAAAATTTTATTTAGACCTAGATTCCTAAAGTTACTGTAATAAATCGAGAGAGAGGTATGCTTGATACGTAGCGTAGCTAAACCGGATATAATTTAGGAAAGTCTAATAGGTTAACTGGAGTATTATCCTTAATTCTAATCGAGAAATACCACAAGTGTTCTTTATGGTACAAGGTTCAAAGGGGGGCCTAGGAAATAAAATATGTAGCTCATCTCTATCGAAAGGATCCTTTAATGGGCTACAAGGACTCCTCTTTAGTATTACTAAAGCCAATGCTTTGTGGGTTTGGACTTAAAATTAAGGAATACAACTAATAAAAGAAAGATTCCTCTACTTACTAACTAAAAAAGACTAATTGACTTAGATATGCTGCTACTTCACTTGTTGAAAGTAAACGAAATTATCTTTTCTTTTGAATAAAACTTAGCAAGGGGGCTCTTTAATCCAACGAAAGGTCCTTTGTTTGACATATTATCCGAGAGAGAGTTCCCCCTTTTTTACTTATAACTGCTCCTGTATCCCTTAAATTTCTGTAGTTCTAACAAGACGATAACCTAATCCGCCTTAGCTTTCTCTGAGTTTCTTTTCTATAGTACGCGTCTAAAAAAGCGTATCCTTTTATAAGCCTAGCGAGTTTTCTTAATAAAGTAACAAAGAGGGGGTAACTCTCACTTCCTTAGATCACGAAAAAGAGTCTAAACCCGTCTTTTAATAAAGAAAAGGGTAAGCAAATTGTATATAAAAGGACTCTAACGAGGCTCATAAAAGGAACTTTCTATAAATATAAAAAGGTTGTTCTAAATATTTGATCTAAATTTCATATAAGCCGTGGAATAAGATCCCCAAGTATCCGGGATTCCTTTAGCCAACCGTGGTGAGGATAATAGCTTTGAGCTCCTCCCTTGCGGGGCAACTGCTTTCTAAAACGTTTTCCTTTTTTTATATTCCAAAGTCTTTTTTTAAGTATGTTCAATTTCAGAAGTAGTACCTCTTGACTAGCACGAGTTGCTTTATCTTAACCCCCTTCTATTACCACTACCACTCAGTTCGACTCTTTAATTAAAAAAGTTTTGTGTCCTTAACTCTCAGAGTTAGCTATAAACCCTGCATTTTTAAGGAAATCTTTCAAGATAAACGCTATTTATTAAAGGGGCAAATCTTCGGTAAAAAAAGGGAATCTATACTTCGACTTATAGTATAGTTATCGCTTATCGCTAGAGAGTTCTGCAGTGAAAAAACCTACAAAATTGCGAGGGAGTCTATATGTTTATACTCTATTTATGCTTTACATGTTGAGTTCTTAAAATGAAAATCTAGAGTGATATTTCCAAGTAATTCTACAGGAACCCGCCTCTTTTGTGGATTAACGTCTTTTTTACAATAAAGGGGGGGGGGGTCTTGACTCTAGTCCAGTTATTCTAATCTAATTAAAAAAGGCCTATTCCGAGTAACCCAAAGGGGGCCTCTAAAGCTTTGCAAATAAAGGAAACCCCATGATTCTGTCAGCTCTAACTGGGAATAAACTGACTTTTGAGTTCCCTAACTCATAAAATCTAATTTTAAAGAGAAAAACTTCATATATAAAAAGATATATAAAAAGAAAGGGATTTCCCTTGTTGTCTAGTCTGAAAAGAAGTCCTAAAGAGGATTTTTCATTATGCATAATTAGTTTTTAACTTTGGGATCTAACCTTCTTTATTGAATTTTTTAATACCTAAGAAATCCCTTGCTACTTGCTCATGCTATCCACTTAAAAAAGATATTCAACTTTTGCCTTCACGGGCCTTTGATGAATCCCTACTTTATGGTAAAGAAATCCTAAAATGTTGCTAGGATCCTATTATTTAAGAGGCCGCCCTTTCCCGGAATGTTAAAAAATTCTGGTTTGTCCCACTCTAGCTGAGCTGCCACGGGTCCGTAATTTAAGTTATAAGGATTTTCCGCAAAGTGCTTAGTCACAAATCAAATTCTGTGTTTGTTTCTCAAAAGCAGGACCTAGTGTCTATAGGTTACTTTTGGTCCGCATGCAATTACTTATCTTATAACTTAGATAAGTATCCCTCGGTTTAACAAATCTAGGTCTTATATAACAGATCTCAAGATAAAAAGCATTCTAGTATGTTACTTAGAAGTTTGTAGGGCACGGGGCTAATAAGAAAAGGTTCCATAGTCTTAGTATTAAGAAAATTTCTGGTTAGCTGTGCATTTTAGTATCGTACTCAATGCAGATTTATCTAGTATACCTTTTTCTTTTACGACATCTCTCTTCTCAAGAAGCTACGCAAATGAGGGCTGGTGCACTCTTGTTAAAGTACTTGATAGTAAGCAAAAGGTAGGGGTTCCTTTTTGTGAGCTTATTACATAACATTTGAACTCTTAAAGGTTTAATACTATGTTATAGTCTTTTAAACGTTACATTTCAGTCCTCACGGGGAGGCTTTATATAATAAACAAATTTAGGATTTTAGGGTATCCCTGACCCTTTACTTGACAAAACCCTTCCCTATGAAATGAAATTGGGGTACCCGTTATCGAAGAGCTAAGAATAGAATCCAGTTACTTTAAAGTTTACCTTTTACAGCTCATTTTTTCTTGCTAGACTTCAAGCCCTTAATATCTTTCTGAATTAATTAAGAGATAGGTTAAAGGGGACTTTTTTTAGGGATTCTCCCCTTATATAAGACATTGGTAGTCATTTTAGAAAGATAGAGCCTACTAAGTACAAATTTTTGAAGGCTGTTAAGTCCTAATAGTACATAGTACAATATTTCATTTACCAAGCAAAATGAAAAAGAGAGTTTCAGGAGCTTCTTAAAAAGACTTAGTTAAGGGAAGTCAGGCAAGATCCAATTATAGTTATACAAACTTTGGTATAATACAAGAATCCCAGAATACATTAAGGGTCTCCTCAATGTCAAGGTTTAGATTCAATTTCTTACTCTTTGTTATAGGCTAAATTATAACTAGGAGAGTCGAGTTTTCGCTTTATAAAAATTGCGTAAAGTACTACATAGGATTTTTGGTCCCAGAAGAGAAAAAGAAACTTACTATTCTAAATTCTGTTACTTTACTTCAGAGATAGCTATAATATCGTAAGGCTTCTTATAAAGGAACCAAGCTTTTACCTTTGAAGACACATATTTTGCACTCAGTTCCCCTTAGACATTCTTTGGATTTTAAGAACGAAGCAATCCCTGGGTTAAGTAACCCCTTCTTTATAGAATTTGACAGTTCGACCCCAATCGCGAAAGTTTAGACTCATTTCAGTTTCTTATTATTATATTCCGCAATCTGGACTTGACAAGGTCTTTTATTTTCATATCACAAGCCTGGGGCATAGCAGTTGAGTTTTGTATGACCCTGACCCCCTTGTTTTTTCTAGCTCGGAACAGTAGCTATATCCGGCCCTAAAAGGGCTAATTACATTACCTTGTCTTTTTGAAATAAAGAAAGAAAAGAAGGCTAAGGGATCTTACTCTATTCTTTATAACCCGAGATCCATAATTAGGAAACGGGTACCCTTTCCTAGAGCCTTGTATTCAGCATAAAAGCAATCCCTTAAAATGAGAACACCCGTGGTAACTGGGGTATATATACAGTGTCTGTCTCAAAAACGAATTTCTATCAGGACATCCAAAATAAAAAGGGTAGAAAATGTATAAATCTTCGAAAGGACTTCTATGCCAATAGTAGTAGACACAAATAAATGGAAAGAACTTTATAAAATTATTAGGCTACGAATCTCTATAACATAACACAACCTCGGGAGAAATTTAGAGGGTCTCTACACGGAAAGGGGATTTCCTTAGTATAACTTAAGCTTTTGGGAATTGCGCAATTCTACGGAAAAGGTTACTGGGTGCAGCATCAAAAGGAGGAATGAAAAGAAATTCTATAATAAAGAGATCTCTTCCTTTTATACTCTTAAAACCAGGAAATTGGTAAGTGAAAGCTTACGTTAGAGTACATCGGTTGTCTTTTTAAAAGGTTCTTTCAGGTAAATCAAAAGGTATTTCAAATAAAAGCAGCAGGCTCAGGCTTTCATGGTTCAATTCATATCTATATATATACTGATAACTTAAAAAAAGGAGCCGATAAAGAGTTTGATACTACTCAACTCGGTACATATATTTAGTTCTAAATTTATACAGTACTAACTACTCTCCAAGTGAATAAAATTAAGAATAAGTAACTCCCTCAAAGCAAGGAATTCTTCTAAAAACGAGTCTGTGTCTCCTTTTACCTTACCTGTTCTATTAAATAAAAAATTCTGCGTAAACTCCCGCTTCAAAACTTATTCTCAAGTCTAAGAGTTTTTTTAGGTTTAACTAACTGGTTTTTTAAGCTATACGTCTCCGGGATTTGGGTGCATATACTACGCTTTCTGCACTCAATATTTATTCTTTACTTTGTTATAGGGTCAAGCCAAGGGACACTTTTTTTTAATTCAAACTTAGAGTAGTGAAATTGGGTTAAGATTCTAAACTAAAGACTAAAAGAAGTTTAAACCTTGTAAGTAAAAAGCCCGTGGGATTTTGTGGATCTTGTAAGGGACTTCTTGCATTTTTATAAGCTTTCCCCAAATTCCAAGGAGGCGCAGGGCTGCAGCATATACTAAGAGAGCCCCAAGGTAATGCTATAAATTCATTCCCAAAAGGATTAAAAAAAGAAAGGTAGTCCTAGGGGTCTCCCAGAGAGGAGTGTCCTATGAAATGTTGTATAAGTCAGGTGCTTAAAAACTCAGTGGGTAGAATTTCTCTTATAGCACGGACTCTAAAGGCCACCCTTACTCGAAAATTTCAAAGCGCGAGCCTTATAAGTTAAGTCAACGAAATAGAATGAAATCCCACGCGACTAACTTAAAAGTTCTAATCCTCACGAAGTATCTTATAATAAAAACTCCCCTTACCCAGAATACTAAGAAGAGAAAGCACACCCTATAGTTTTTACGACTTTACTTTCTTAAGACTCTATCTAAACTAAAACTTTCCTGAAAATCCTTTACGACCCATATTTTATTTTAAATAAATCTAAAAAACACCTTCTAGTTATACAACCACTTTTCTAAGAAATTTCAGGGATCAATCTCAATAGAGTACTATTCTCCTCAGTAAAGACTTCCTATAAAGACTCAATATTCTAAATATGAATACAAATGAAATACAATCCAGCTAAAGGAAATTTTGTTTACTTTATTGTTATGTTAAAACTTGCTTGTTCAGGTCGGAATACCTAAAATACAGGGATTCCCCCATAAAAAAGTTACCTATTAATGAGCTTTGCCGGGACAGCTTTCACTTGCTCTAACCCCCTCCATCAAAAGCTTCCATTAACTACTGAAGACACCTTCTACCATTAGCTACAACGAAATCCTCGCTCAAGATGACAAGAACAAGCTTGCATTCAAGGGTTTCCAAACCAAGACCAAGTAAGAAGTATACGCTACACTGCGCCGGCACATAGATAAAGCTTCCAACCGGTTCGAGCTGGCTAAGAAGAATGATATTAAAGGTTCAGGAAATGTTGAGTTAGGATTCTCTCCTTTTTGCCGGCTACCTCAGTTACTGGTTTCATTAACAAGCAATTGTTGACATTGGACTTGACCTTCTTCCTTAAAACTGAGACTGTAATCTGAGACTAAAGACAAGCATGTAATTCGAGGTAATTTCATATCATGTAGCATCTTCATTTATAGTTAGGCTAAGACAAGAACTTCACAGAACAAAGAATTTGTATTGACTCCTTTGCTATCCCAGAAAAAGATAGATTCTGTATTCAGTTTTCAGTCCTTAGCTTGCCTTCTTTGACAGTCAACACCAGCTCTCACAGTCGATCAAGAAACTGTTCTAATAATCCTTTCCTAGCTTTGTTCTTTATCATGATAGAAATTACAAGACCTGTCTTGGATCTTACTGACTTCTTCCTTCTTAGATTCATTTTATTCCTTAGCACCTCAAAAGCAAAGACTCTTTAGCTAACAAGAGTCGAAAGAGCTTGCCTTGGCCTGATTAGTAGTAATTCCTTAACTTGTTCTGGGCTTTCTAAGGTTAAGATGGTAATAATGAGTTTATCCAGTAATTAATTAAGTGAAACTCCTTTCTTGCTTTACAAAACCCAGAACACAAAAGACAATGAATAGAGTTCTTTCCTAAAGTAAAATGAAACGTCTGCCCAGCTCTTACACTTATACATTACCATTCCTTAGTAATTAAGTTACAAAAGAGTACTAAACAATTAGATTCACTTGCTTCGCTAGAGGTACTAAACAATTAGATTCACTTGCTTCGCTAGAGGTACTAAACAGGGAATTGACTCTTTATAAGTAAGGCAAGATTTATCTTGTGCTATGTTGCTTAGGATACTAACCTTAGAAAGACATGTACAAGAATCTCTATTACACTAACCTAACTGAGAGAAGACCTTAGACTTTAACCGTAAATCTGGTTTCAACAACTGAACAAAGTGGTGGAGTAGAATTACCACAGCACCGCGTTATTTCACCCTGCCGGAGGCGGTACTTAGACAAATAAAGGACCTCTTCGAACCTCTACGAAGTGTTGTGTTTATCAAGGAAAACGAACGGACCTTACTTAATAGGAACCAAGGTAACCAGAATCAGAAAACTCTACATGAAAGGAATCCGACAGAATAGAAAGGTCACAGTGCTAGGGATACTAATAAAAGAATAAGGATATAGGTTCACAGGAGTAGAATAGTATAGAATAAGCAAGTTGCTTGTTTACTTATCTATTGGAGCTTTCACAAGGGTTGGATACATTTATACTTAACAAGGTTTAAGAGACTGGTAAAGAAAGGACTGACTGGCTATGATAAGGGTGACATTTCTCGGATAAAGGTCTCTGTTTCAATTTCAAGACTGAATAGGGGTCCCTTTATACATTGACTGAGGCTAGAGTGGCTACAATACAAAATACAAAGAAAAAATTCCAAATAAGATATATAGAATCAAGCTCTCTGTCATTCTTATAAGATTGGGTTAGACTCTTACAAGAAATAAGGAAAAGCATTTACTATTACTAAACTAATAGAACACAGATTCTAGACAATACAATATAGAAGACCCGGTTTGAACCCACGACGTACTTGTCAAATAGCAACTGTTTTAACAGGTCTCTTAACTTCAGGATATAGAGTTTCTAACTAAGCTAAGGGAGATCTCTAGAGTACAAGGGCTAGTTTCTTACTTATATCTATTAGGAGGATCTAGCTATGGAAACTTCTACCTAAGTGAATACAGGAATATCTTTTTACTAGATTAGGAAGTCTTGTATAACTAGAGAACTCTACTGCTACTAAAAACGGATTAGAACCAAGGTCCATAACATAATTTGACTCTTGATGTTACCACTTATCCTTTCTATAATTCAATCTCTAAAGTAGAGTACCTCCAAGACCTTAGAAAGAATGTATAGACAACGGAAGAGCCTATTCAAAGGTTCTTTATCTAAGCTAAGCGATTCTAATCAAGTCAATTTCATTCTCTACCACTTCGAAGAAAAAAATGAATTGGAGGATCCTATTTCCTGTCAATTTTGGCACTTTTCCCTATTAGAATATGGAGGGTCTTGCCCTATATTAAGAGTGAAATTCTATAGTATTTAAAAGCTAGAAGAGATTAAGATCTTAAGGGAATAGAAAGATACGGGGAATTCCTTTCTTAAATTTCATTCTTCTACAGTTACTACAACTACTTCTTATCTTTATCTTATCAGGAACTTCCTTTTTAAAAGAATTAGGAGTCTCTTTCCTAAGCTTTATCGGAATCTTCCCTTATTCAATTCACTAAAGGAACTCATTTCAACTTTTCTTAGAATCTCTTATCCTTTAGCTACTCGGAAAGATAAGAATCTGTTCACCTAAATCCATTAGACTCGGGTTTCCCATATATTACAAATTGTCAATACCTGGAATTTTAAGAAATTACAATGACCCGCTAAACAGGGATATCCGCTTGCAAATTCCGAATACCAAGAGAAACTTTCCCTGCTACAAAACTCTGAATACAAATTCCATTCCCACTCGGAGCCGACTTACGAATCAAATTTGACGTTCCTAAACTCTCTCAAGGGTAAGACAAGAATATAGACTCTGAATATGAATATAGGAAAACTCCTATAAGGACAAAGTGCAACTGAGACAAGAGCTCTAAAATCTCCTAACCACTTTGGTTCCATATTCAATTAGAATCTTAAACTCCTGACTCTGCTTACACACTAATAGAAATAGGATTGTTAGGAATCAGAATCTCATCCTCAAGATAAAAAGTGCTACAGAAGTCAAATATCTTAAAGGACAGGTTAGAACAAGTCTTTTCCTTGGTAAATCA
>JAYMTL010000205.1:0-17966 GCA_036897445.1 Pelargonium tetragonum | reverse complement strand
AAATATAAAAAAAAAAAAAAAAAAAAAAAAAAAGTTTTTTCCCCCCCCCACCACCGAAAAAGGGGGGGGGGGGGGGGGGACCTAAAGTACGTATCATACTTAGATTTTTTAGAGTATAAGACTCTCTGAGATAAGGTTCCGCTTAACTTATCCTTTGGTTTTTTGTATTACTGAATTCCTGCTTCTCTACTTTTCTTAAAACCGGGGCTTTTTTAGTGTTGTCGCTACTTTGTGTGTGTTTTTTCAAAGTGGATTTTCCCTCAAGGGGTTTTTACTTGTAGCTTATGAGTGTTCTGCCGCGGTCGAGTATTGTACTTAATTTTACCGATAAAATCTAAAGGCTTGCTTAAAAAACGAAACCGCACAATCATTACATTATAAGAGTACCCCTTAAAGTTCGAGGAATCAGAGAACTTTCAATGTAATTTGGTCAAAACTTTCGAAAAAAAAAATATATATATATACTTTTTGTAGTGCCTTAATCCCAGAATAAAGCTAATTGCGATCCCGAGATTGGACAAATTACCATAATAAGATGTATTCAAAACCCTTACCGTTTCCTTCTCTGCACTAGATTTTGCCAAGGATCCTTAAAAATTTAAGCTATGTTTGATGCCTTATTTTAAAAGTACCCGTTAGAAATAGAATTATGAATTCTCGTCGATTTCACTTTTTGGATAACAACTGAACTCTGAGTAAAGTAGTTTTGAATTCCTTTCGTCCGGATTTCCTTTTATTACCCTTTTTTTATACCTTGCTCCAACAAAAGAAATTCCTGTTGAAAAGCTTTACCTGACCCCCAAGGGAATCCCTTCCAGTTAAATAAGAATTAGAATGAAACTCCCTATTTTATACATACACAATATAGATCTTTTATTATTGACAGCGACCCCGTAGTCTTACCTGTCTCAAATAAATTAAAAATTAGCGTTCTTTTAGGCGAGGCCCTCGTCCCTTATCTTTATTAGCAGATTTTTTTCTATTGACAGAACCTATTAAAATGGGGATCCGCTCAACTGGTGGAGTCAAGAACAGTACTCTATAGGTAAGGTACAAGGCCTCGATAACATCTAAGGCTATAGGGTAGTCTTTTGTTTCACGGAATGGTCATCTTGCATCTTTTAAAGTTTTTTGTTAAAGCAGCTACGTTTATAGGAAAGCGAGGTTTGGTTAAGTATAAAAAGTCAAAGTAATAATGGCATTATTTAAGCACCCGCGGATTATAGAACTACAAGAGTCGTAGAGAATTTTTGTAATTCGAGAACAGGAACCGGAGATAGGGGGAGTCCTAACTGACGAAACTTTAATGAATATATAGTAAACCGCTTTATTACTGTATTGTAATTTTGTGATGTATTGCTGAAGAAAAAAGAGCAAAAGGGAGGGAGTGAAAACAAGCCAAAGCTTTTGAGAAAGGGTTGTCTATACTTATTTTATTATATTAACAGACAGTTCATTACCGTGGTTAAAAGCTCTCTTAGGTGTTGTTATACATTACAAGTAGTTACTGAAGCGGAAAAAACTTTCATTTTTGTGTCAAAGAACTCCCCCACGATTATGAAGTATTGTCTTAAATCTTAAGTTACTAAATCTAGTTCAAGGGTTTGCCGTGTCCTAAACGAGAGGGAACTTTAGAATAATTCTTTTTCAGATTTTTTAGGGGACACCAAGGTGAAGGGGGGCTCTTAAAAGGAAAAGATTATACCCTAATTCCTACTTTATTTAGTTTAGGGCTCCTTAAGTAAAGTATAGCGAACAGGTGTCAAAAAGCAAGCGAGTCCCAGAGTTTGGATAAAGGACAGATGCCGAAGCTATCTAGCATATTCTTTTGTTTGCCTAAATAGTAAAACCGAGTTCTTAAGTCTCTTTTCTTTGTTTTATACATTTTATACACTAGAAAGCACTTCGTTAGAGTTAGGGAAACCTTTCAATTTCATTGAATATAGGTCTTTGTCGAACAACTTGTTGATCCTTCCTAGAAGACTTAGTTTTAGCTAAAAGTTTTCTTTATTTAAAAGGGGACTCCTCGGTTACGGGGTAATACTCATAGTTCAAATAATACATAGTATCCGGAAAATGCGGGGGCTCTTTGATTGAAACTATCTCAGATTTCCCCTGCATTGTGCGATACAGCAAAACCTAAAATATAGTGAAATTTTTATGCGCTCCGCTGGTTAATTAATTGTCTAGTTTACAGTAAAGATATAGAGTTCGCTTTGTTAGGAATACAAAGTAAAGGCTCAGAAAAGGGGAGTTCTTATTTTTTATTTGCTATATATCTAATTAAAAGTAACCTTATATATAAGTAATAAGTAGGTGAAGTTTCCCCAGAATACAAGGAAAATGTTAACAAAAAGGGGTTCTCCTGTGTAAAAGAGTATCCTTTTTGAGGTAGAATATCAAGTCATCCACGTGTCTTTATTAAAGTTCAATATTTTAGGAGTCTTAATATTAGGCTGAATAACGCCAATAGTAATAACCGCAAGGAAATCATTAAAATTTCGCTTTTTGTTTATCAAACTAAGGATGTCTCCAGAAGTCGTCTAGAGTTCAAGTGCAAGACAAGAGTAGTAAAAAACCCTTCTTTTTAACTTTATTCTTAAGGGGGCTCCGGTTAACTCTTGATATAGTGCACGAAAAGGCCCGGAGAATCCACTCTTAACTTTTAAGTATCTTAGTCTATTTTCCCTATTTTTAGGAAATTTGTCCTTGCCAGCTTTCTTTTAGTTGGAAACTCCAGTTATACCTGGGTAAGTGTGAATAAGACAAGGGACACTTGAGTGATTTGATATACTATGTGTTTCAAAAAAGTAAGAATTTAGTTTCTATTTTCAGAAGAGTTTACATCCTCTCTATTTAATAAGTATTCAGTATTCTATAAAATTCTAGGTTACAAGGCGGTATAAGTAAATTAACGCACACTCAAAATAAAAAAATAAGGAGTTATAATAAAGGAGCTTAATGCCCTGCTTTTTCCGAGGTATGAAAAGAGGGAATCCCTCAACCTAAGTGCTATGGCAAGGTCCGTAGAGTTACCGCTCTTAAGACGTCCTTTTCAAGTTCATACATTTTTTGCTACAATTTAATATCAGGTATACTAATAAAAGAATCCCTACAAAGCTCTTTATTACCAGTTCGAGGACTGGCCCGCAGCCATAAAAGAGTTCTAAAAATTAGATTTATTAAATAAAATTACGTAAAAACTAAACTACTAAGTTACTGTACACCTAAAAACCAGAATTTCAGGGCTTTGAAAAAAAAATCTTTATTTGATACAGAGGAAAAACCTCTTTTATTTAAAATATATACTAAGGGCTACAAAAAATCTAAGAAAAAGGTATTCTTGTTAATGTATAATAACGAATTTTTGCTTTTATAGGATTCACCTAAAGAGAAAGACGGGGCGTCATTCCGTTCTGAGATTTTGCTATAGGTGTGGGTTGCTGACTCTAAGTCTTACTCCTGCCACGATTGACTTTGTCCTAAATAAAGTATGGTAAGGAAGCAGTTAAAATAAGTCAAATTTTCCCTGAAGTGTTTATTCTTAAAAGGAAAATCCCCGCTTATTTATGAAACATAATTATTAGATAATGAATGTGTAACGAACAACTCCTTGCGAAATTGACTAAAATATCCGGAGTGTAACTGTATAAGGAATTCTTACTCTTCCTATCTTTGATAATAGGGGGCTTTTCCCTGAGTGAGTCTCGCAAACCTTGTGGGTTCCTACAAGACTCCACCGCCTTTTTATAAAAACACTTCTCGATTCAACCTGTTACCTCTGCAAAGGGAATTCAAATAACTTTATAAGCCAGGCATGCTTCTCAATCGAAACGGGGTTCTATCTTGAAGACTCAGAATCCCCTTTACTGGAGGTTTCTATCTTTGTTATTAATTGTAAACTCAAAATTTATGTTCTATGGATAAGAGTTTTTATAACCTTGGATACGATACGCCTTTTTGTGCATTCTATTTGAGAGCGGATCCCTATAAAGACTCTTGAAAGAGGCTCGAAGTAAGGCAAAAGTGAGAAAGAGTCAAACCCCTTTGACCTAAATAGAACTAAAAAGCGAAGCGCTCTTCACTATAGGAGCTTTAAACTCTGGTAATTGCGGCTTAATGACAAGAAGATTCTCGGTGGCGCTTGGTAATACGCCCACAACAAGAGGGCAACTTTTTAATATCCATTTTTTATTAACTAAAGGCCTTTGAGCATTTAAATAATGAAGAACCTCTGAACAAAAATAAGGGCTTAACTGGACAGTTTAGTCTAAAACTAGGAAGCACTCCTTTTTTTATTCCTCAAATATCCCCTAACAGCCCCTATTGTCAGAATAGAAAAAAGGCAACTCAGGAGTAAAACAGGAAAGAAATTCTATTTGTCAAACAATTTGTTAAAGCACTTGTATGTATAGGGAATTCCACTAAAATGAAGTATTACCGGGCTTCACTGTGAGTAAGAAAATCTAAAGTTTTCGAGCACTTCTTTAAGTACCAAAAGCTACCCCTTGGAAACTTAAGGCAGTCCCTTTGTTTCCGCCTTATTTGACTTTTGATTGGACTTTATTTATCTATTAGAGTTGTTACTTATTCTTCGAAACGACCCTGTTCTTGGTATACAAGCTATAAAGTTCTGGATGGTAATAGGCAAGATTACCTGAAAAGAGTAGGGGTCAAACCTACAAACCAGTACGTAGCACTGAAGAAAGAAACCTTGTCTTTTTTATGCGGCTTTTATAGATATAGAGCAACGAGACTTCTCCTCTTTCTTTTTAGAGTTACCCAAAGGAGATTTATATTACTCCTATTACTTGATTTTACTTTATTTACGCTATGGGTATATTAAAAACTAATCAAGTGGGAGAGTGCTTCAAACTCAATAGTAAATGACGAGCTATTTTAGTGCTTAAGGAATATTAGATACTATAAAGTTACTGTTAAAAGACATGCAGAGATTGACCTCCAAGAGTTTTTAAAAGAGTCTTTTTGGTATTAATCACACAAGGTACATAAAAGTAAGGCCTTTGGGAAAGAGTAAGGACCCTATTTATAGGGTGTAAGGGGTTCCTAGGTGGATTTATTAAATTCATAAAAGTTTTTTTTAGAACTTTCTTTTATATGGGAATTCCCTAATCTATACAACTCAGTTTTACTCACACAAAGTTCTTTAAGTTCTCTTTCTTTTCTATTCTCAAAGTTCGTCGTCTTCAAAGAAGTTTTTAATTTTAAGCCGGGTTAATTCTCTAGGTTCTTTCTTACAGGGATTTTTCAGTATAAAAAGTAGGATAAACCCTTTTTGGTATTATAGATAGTAAGAAAGTATGCTCTCATAAAGGACTAAAATCACTCCTTAGTTTTTGAAAGAAAGCCCTTTTAGGAGATATCTAATTTGTATAATAGAATGGAAGAGAATCTCTAAAGTTAATTCAATCCGTTCTTACCTAACTATGCTTCCCAGTTATCTTTTTGTTAGCACTTTAGCGTTGCGTCGTCTTTTTCTCAGGATCTTTCCTTATTCCTTAGGTAGAACCGTACGTCACCAGTTTGCTTCTACTTAGAATTACCTTACTGAATATATACATAACTTACACTCTATCAAATGACAACTTATTGCTTGAATCCCGCTAGAGGAACCCTCTCTATAGTAGATATGTCTTTGTCTTACGTTCGTTGTATTCACTTTTTCATTTTTACATTTTATTATTGTTAAAGGATCCGTTAAATGAAAGCTTGAATTAGGAAAAAGGGTTTGATATAGGACACGGTAAAAAAGGACCCTAACTAGGACGTCCAAGCAAAATTTCTGAAGGTTTCGGGGTAGGGTTCAGAAAAAAATCTTTATATTCTTCCTCTCTATCTTAGCCAAAATCTTTTTCTTTTCTTATCGTATAAATAAAAGAAATTCTGTTCCGGGTGGGGTCTACTTGTGTTTCATTTGTCTTTTCTAGTCTCTTAATTCTCTTATTATGAATTATGAAACCCTTTTAGAACTTTTTAAATCCTCTGAATAAAGAACACTTGTCTATCGGGAGACGACCTGCTGGGATCAGGAAAGTCGTTTTTTTTTTAGGACTTTTTTATCCTTCCCATCGTTTTTAGGCCGAACCAAAACTTTCTTGTAAGAACTTAACTTCAAACTCGTTTTTTAAGCAAAATCCTTATAATTTCTAATAAATAAGAAATCAGGCTTATTGTGAGTGGCTTTTATAAAATGAAAGAAAGTGTACTCTTGTACCTTTGATAATGGTTTGACTTTACTTTTCTTGTTTATACCAAACTTAGGGCTTAGGGTAGGTTATTAAGTGTCAGCAGGGTCTCCCTTCATATTCAATAATATAAGACTCATTACCTAATTTAGATACCCCTTTAGTTGACTCCAAAAGTACTATCGCAAAGAACCAGAGACCCTAATTTGAATAAATATAAATAAGGTCTGGTGAGGTTTTCAGAAGCAGTTAAAATCTCAAAGTCTTCGCTATACAACTCGGTGGACAGAATCGCTTCCTTAGTTTAGTAAAGGAGCTCGTTATATTACAAAAGTGACTAGGAAAAATCTTATAAATTAAGACTTTTTAATTTACCAAGTACCCTTTTTTTCTGTTTATAAAGCACTCCTTTGCACTTTTTGTAACTTTTTTGGTATTTATAGTCAAGCCAAACCTCATGTGAACTGTGACGATCCTTTTTAGGAATTTCTTTGTATTCTCTAAGAAAAATGAACTCGTTTCAAATTAGAGTTTAGCAATTATCATCCAAAACTTAGTTACTCAATTGGTATTTTGGGTTTCCTTTATAATGTAATAATTTAGGAGTAACCCAGTAAAAGGCGTAGGATCCCATATGTATTTCATTTCTACGTCTTTATGAATATTACAAAAAGACTGTGCTTAGAACTCTAGATCTAGAATACTTTTTAGGAGCTCTACCCATTATCTTATTTTAGGTCAATATTCCAGCCGCGGGTGAACACACAATTGTTAGTAGAAGTGTTAAAAATCTTCTCTGTTAAACTCTCCTTTTTTGAGTATTAATTTAAGCCGACTCTCCTATGGAATTACTTAATAGGTTTATAACACCTTGGAAAAGTGAAAGATTAGGTAAACAAAAGGACCCCTCAATTCTGTGAGACAGGGGTTCGCCGAATTTTGTCAGGACAGGATCTAGAAAGAAAAGGGATTTAAAACTCAACAAGAGTACTCCTTTGTAGTAATTTGGCGTAGATCTTTACTACTTACTTTACAAGAATACTTCTTACTCGTATTTCATAGATTCGCCAGATAGAAGCGATCCATGATTTGTTGCACTCTATTTTAAAGGAATTTTTGGTATACTATAGGGTCTTACTTATTCTTATTATTTATAAAGGGGTTTTTGAATAGAACATTGCACAAGGGCTTCCTTTTTAATAAGATTTTTAGATATAAACAAGTGGGTTTAATCTATATCTAAGGAGCTCCTTTCCTTGTTCGGTTGTTAACTCCACTAAAAAACTTTTTGCATATAAACTAATTTTTCTTTGGCTACAGCGAGGAGTCGGGTATACCTAACTTTCAGAAGTTAGTGCGCGAAACACCTCATTTTATTCTTCGGGTATTTTCCTATAAGAGTTAGCTTAACTATCATTCTATTTGGATTTGGTAATTAAGATAAGAGGTCAAATACGAAAAAGATCCTTTCTACGTTCGAGTTTAAGCTTTCACTACATGGACTGGTAAGATAACTATCCTGTTAAAGAGGTTTCTTTTTAGTTATTACTATAGAAAGGAGAGAGCCTTATACAGTTTTATTGCCTAGTGTACCTGCCCGTAGCGTGGCGAGCGAAGGAGGGAAATGCATGATATTAGAGACGTTAACCTTAAGATCTACAACAAAAAAACCTTAGTTCATTTCATTTACAGTAAACCTAGGACTTTCTCCCCTTTGAGCCTCCGTTCTTTTATTCCTTAACTTTTTATTATCTGAGTAAAAAGAGAGGAACATAAAAATTGACTCTTTATATTTATTGCCTTAAATAACCGAAATAGCTAATACTTAAATTAGGACATCCGGGTTAGTACTAACCAAGAACTAGATAGTAAAAAAAAGTAGGGTCTCAATAGTATTGCGACTAGTATAGGATAGCAAGAAAGTTTTACAATACGGGTTTAGAAGAAACCTTACTTGCATAGAACGTCTATAATACCCAAATAATATAGAAAAGCTATAGCAAGGGCCCTAGCTATCTGAAGAGGGTTTAGTGAAGTTCGTAGAGAAGTATACTAAAAAATCAACTATAAACGTATAAACTAAGTTTATTTGAGAGGTCTTTTTTTGTATCCCTGTCCTGGGAGGCGGCGCTAGTATAATTTAGATTCAATCTTCAGGATCTTTTTAGGGAATAAAGAAAGAAACTCCTCAGACTCTCATACTATAGGCGTGCGTCCAAACCCTTTCATTTAAAAAGTCATCGAGTTCAAAATACCTAATATACTGGAAAGAACCCTAACTAAAAATCTCTTTGCTTATAGAATAAAAAAAAGCACCCCGCGGTACGAGTAGTTTTTGATGATAAGAATTCCCTCCAAAGAGAGCCCTAGCTTATTAAGATTCTGCAGACTCTTGCTTTTAAAAGTGAGACTCCTAAGTAAGTTTATACTAGACGGTCATAAAGCCACGCCATCGTTGTCTAGAAGCTTTTTAGGATACTCATAACAAAAAACTTAAAAAAATCAGGATTTCCCTTTTTTAACTTATGTGAAATAATGACTAGTAAACGAAAATTTTTGCGATATCAAGAGTTCTAAATGTGTATTCGTAATTTTGCTTTGTGCTGTTAAGAAAGTTCTAGGTAACCTTTGCTCTGCAGGTTTTTGTATGAAAATACAGGATTCCCTTGTATAGTACGCTTTTGTCTCCTTATCAAAGAAGGTTTAAAAAGAAAATCTCTCTCGAAAAGAACTGAGGGCATCGTCCTAATTAAGTTTTGTTATGCTAAAGGGGGTACTAAAAAATCTTCTATTTATATTATACAGGATTTCCTTACTTTTTTCGACTTATCGTCAAGTTGTCTAAGGACTCTCTCTAGATATTTTCATATTTGGGTTTCTTACCTAGTAACGGGTATCCTTGTAATTGACGTATCTGGTACAATTAATTAAATAAGGGCTAGTCTCCTTTTTGTAGTCTTGAAAAGCTTCCCCCAGAAGTTTCTAGAATTTAGGATCTTTGCAGTACTGCGTTATTATCTATTTATATATGTTCATTTTTAATAAAGATAACTTAAAATTAGGCCTAAGTTCCTTTACTTGGGATCTCGGGTGTCACCAGGAGCTTTAGTTATAGATTAACTCACGGGATACCCATGCAAGTATAAAAAGGAACTAGCATATATGTATAGTAGACTCCTAGAACTTCTCTGCAAAGTCATTTTATACCCTCCTCAAGACACGGGACTCTTTTGATGTCCTGTAGTAGGAAGAGAGGCAATTTTTTAGGGAGTCTATAAGAAAATAGAGTTCTCATGGCTTCGAAAAGAGTGGCTTCTCTTATCATCTTGGGGTTTACCCACTTTTAGTTAATAGTTAAAAAGAGCTCCTTTTTATCTACTGTTTCCTAGCTTACGAGAAAGTTATTTTAAAAGCAGCCGTTTCTGCGAGTAGCTTTTCATTAAAGGTATCCCTTGGAGTTTTGAGTATTTTAAAATCCAGATTTAACTATGCACTAGCTAGACAAATTTCTAAAAAATTAAGCGCGGACCCTAAATAGAAATTTCCTATACAGTAAATAGATAAATAGATTCGTGTATTCTGCAAGAGTGCTTTCAACGAGGAATACCCGTACTAACCTATTTTAAAAGCTTTCCACACTAAGTAATCTTAACAAAGAGTAAAGAGTTAGAATACTACTAATACTACTTGCAAAACGGGTTCCTTGTTACTAGACAGAATGTCAACAAAAGGAAATCTTAGTTTTTCGGGACTTGAACTTGCAACATCTGTTAACTAAGAGAGTACTAACTATATATAAGAATCTAATACAAAAAAGTCATTTTTTGAGCAAGCAGGTGTACTTTTCATTTCCTTATTGTTAGTTATATTAGAAACTTACTAGGAATTTGACTCTATAGCTAAAGGGGAGTGAACTTTATTCTTGTTTCTTTAGCCCGAATTTGTTTGTATTACTCTTAATAACTATACTTTTCTTAGTCTTTTTACTAGGAGCTAGACCTTGTGAGGGGAGTCTTAATAACTTCGTGAGTCTTTTTTGTATTCCTTTACTATTATACGTAATGTATTCTTCCTTGTGTCTTTTCTTAGGATTAAGTAAAGAAAGATAGGCAATACCTCCTTAAGTCTTCCAGAAAAAGAAGGTTGGCTTCCTCTTAGTCATTAACTATAAAGTTAGCAAATCTCGGTAAGAAGGCGCGGCTTAGAGAGCTTTAGAGGGCTCTTTATAAAGGAAATAGGGTTCCGACAAAGACACGAGTGTAGAGTAAGTTAATTTCATTTAATTAAAGTCTTAAGTCCAAAGAAAAAAGTAAGTTTAGCCATTCCTGTCTGATATGAGGTTCCCGCTATAAGGGGTGTGAGTAATAAATAACCAATGCTTGATAGATAGTATACCTGTCCTATAGTACAATTTGAAGTAAATAAAAGAAGATCCCTCTCTTCCTTCTCGGACGGATTAGTAAATCCCTTTTATTCTTAAAAAGACTGGGACGGAATCCTAAAAAGGCGCTGTTTTTGTACAAGATCAACGAGTGGGTTTTTATATTAAAAAGTTATAAAGAGATATTTGGTTACGTAAAAACATCCAGTCAATGCCAAGCTTTGTTTACTGGGAATAGCAAATTCCGGCTCTCTTTTCCGAGTACGTATAATAAGGTGAGGAGACTCTTGAATAAGGAATATAATGTAGGGCTTTTCTGTGATTCTTAGAGCAACCTTACGTTTAGAATTAGAAACATACTTATATTTATTACAGGAGCTCCTATTTCAATTGTCAGGGTAACCCTCAAGGGTGCGTCTCTTTATTTGTTTAGCTATTCCCCGAGTTACTACCGACAAAAACTTCTAATACTGTGAATCTAAGGGAGTAACTAAGCTAAGTCGGATACCCTTTATTCGGTATGCGGGGTGTGGCTGAAGAAGCTCTAGTTTCTGCTTCAGGATTCCCCTTTTTAAATTTATACCTTTATAATAGCCCTTTAACTACATGTTTTGAATCATATAGAATTAGAATTTGGGGAGAGTCGTAAAAGAAAGGAGGCGTTGGATTTACTTAAGGGTTTTAAATTAATAATAGGACCTTAGTTTGTTTTGCAAAAATGCTTTTCTTTCTAATTAAGAAAGGGGTCTACAAGTTCATTTTAATTGAAGGGTCCCTCTTTGTGTAGCTTTGTAATGGCGTAACATTTAGTTCAAAGGGGATTTCTAACGGGTGCTCTTAAGTTAAAAATTTTGGCAGTCTGTCACAAAAGGATTCTTTACTTTATCAAGTAAAAAGTTCCTTTCTTATTTCGAGGACAGGTAATTCTTTACTCCTGCCAGTCTATTTTTGGGGTGATGATACCAAGGGATTTAGTCCCTCAATTAAAAGGAAAAGGTCTTTTGTTTCTATGTCCTTCTATTCCTCTTCTTTCTTTTTTTCTGTAATCCGAAGTATCTAAAGGGACTCCTTCTTTATCTGGGTTATTTTTACTCAAAAAATTTAACAAGTATTAAAGTTGCCTCTAACCAAAAGGCGGGGGCTCCCCTATTTACCTAAACTAAAAATTACTTTTTAAAATGCTTAGCCGAATTTTTTAAACAAGGTACTCAGAATTTAGAGTATCCTCTCTCAGTAGGGGGGGTCCGCCAAGGAAAGACTCTCGCGATAAAAAGAGTACTGACTTCAACCTAATAAGCTAATAAGGAGCCCCTAAAAAAAAGGGTATGACTTTGTAAAATTCCTTGGGGGTTAAAGGATCTTTTCGAGACTCTATTTTACGTTTTACATTACAATAGTACTCTCTTACTTACGAAATGAAAGCATTTAACGGAAACCTGGTATAAAAAGAGAAGCGTAACAAAAACCAAAAAAGGACACGTAGACAGTCCAACTAAAACTTTACCAAGGGTGTTGTAGAGTTAAGCTTTTTTGGAACAAATACAAATACATATAAGTTCGGAAAGTTCCTGGGAAAAACTTTGATTCGGAATCTGGAAAGTACTTACCGCTTAGTAACGAAAAGGAAAGGGACTCTAAATTAAATAAGGTTGGGTTTAATTCCCGGTGGGCCTACTTGGGTTAAGGGTCTCTCTTTTCTTTTTATTTTAATAACTTTATTAAAGATTAAAGAAATTGCTAGGGTTTCCTGTCATATGTAAAAGAAAAGGAGTTTTTACAAGACTAAAGAGCATGTCTCTAAATTGCAAAAATTCATAAAATGAAATATCTATGACTTACTTTTAAATGTCCCAGAGTAAGGAGTGCCCCTAAAAAGCGGGCACTTTTTTCTAGACTTTATTTCAATCTCACAAGGCTCCTTAAGTAATAAGGTATAAAATATTCGGTTTTCTGCTTTAATCAAAAACTCTTTTTAAGTATAAGGACGAGGTTAAAGGACAAAATTTCTAAAAAGTGAAGCACAGCTTGGAGTTATCCTGTATTGTAAAAATTTTAAGTTAAGAGGGCTCCTTTTTCTTACGAGATCCGGCAAAAAAGGGGCAGTACCTAGGGTCTATATAATATAATTGTCTTATCAGGAGCATAATAAGCATAGCTCGAGAACGAACAAATTTTTCTATTTACTCATAAAGAACTTGAATATCTAGACAAAATCCTTAACAAACAAAGTTTACTATTATCCAGGACTCCCATAACTAAGAAAGCTTACTTTTCAAAAGAAACCCCAAGTAACGCATAACATAAAGAGGCCTGCTGAGTGGCCCTATAGAAAATTGCCCCTAAAAGTTCTTTTTATTGCGCTTTTTTTTAGATTCAATTTGCGAAAAAGTCAAAACCCTTTAGTATACTCTTTTAGCAGTATCCGGTCTGAACAAGCTACTAAAATCTATTAACTCTAGTGGATTATAGCCTTCTCTTCTCGCGTTAAAAGGGAAAAAACTTTTCAATTTATTTATAACCAAAATCAACACTACTAGCTTTTTTTGGAACTCCTTTGGTCATACAGAAAAGGACTCCTTTATAGTATAAAAATAGACCGGATTTCATAGAGCAGTTCGTTCCACTTAAATATCATGACACTTCGTGGTATTCCTTGGGCTTCTTACTTTTATCATCCCTAAGGCCTTCCCTTATGGTTGAGAGTTCTTGCTTAAAATAATTTCTTATTTCATTCCCTTTTTCTTAAAATCAGTTGATTAGGATAGCCTTTCGAACGAGGGAATTTCCTGAGTTTTTCTGAACAAATATTATTGAAACACGTATGAATTCTACTTTAGCTAATTTAGTTGAATACAAGACATAACATAGCTTTTAACTAAAAGAAACTTGTTTCTTTCTTAATCTTAGTCAGGAGTACTTAAGATGAAATTTCTTTTTAAGATAGGGCCTTAGGATACTCGTGTAAATGAAATGGAAAACTTAGATCTTGAATGGGTATATGATGATGAAAGCATTCGAACCTAGGAACCTCCGTCCAAATGAAGTTTGATTTAACAAATAAGAAAGTTCTAAACTATTTACGAATTACCGGTTTGTAATTAAGTTAAGATAAACCCTAAGCTAAAGGGTACTTGTGTAAAATTAAGGCCTGATTTCTATTTATTCTTTCTAAGTGATTATGGATTTACCTCGGCATTCCGGATTTACGTTTCCCAAGCTAAAAAGCGATAAGCTACTCCGGAAATACAATAAAAACTGCGCCTTTAAACCCCTTTACACAAGTTAGGTAAGCTTTTAGAAGAGTAAAGGCAGCCCTTTCCATGCGAGGGGCGGGAATTCCCTTCTTAAGTCAGAGTTCTCGTTAAGAGCTTTCAAACTCAAAATTGGTAGTATATATTCTAGTTTATTGTCCCCCAGTTTTATCTGTGCTTTTTATCGGGCAACCCCCAGATTTTAATCATGATATAGAACTCCTACTAAATGGTGCAGTCTTTCTTTTCCAAAGGGCTTGTAACTCTATTTGTACACCCAAAACCCTGCACGCACTACAAGAACTCTAAGTTATTCTAATTAAACCACATGCCCTTATTTGTAGAAAGCTTTTCACTGCTCTAGACTTCTCTTACTATGTTGGGGAAACTGCAAAACACTAACTTTACGGACTTCGAGCCCTTGACTAACTCTGGACTTTACCCTCGAGAGCCCTAAGAACAGCTAAATATTCAAGACACCTTAAGGACTCTAACCCGATAAAGCTCTCTCTTTTTTAGGCGGTATACACTAGGTGTTTGATATGTTTGTATCTCATGGAAAAAGAGGCCCCTTTATAGAAAAGCAGCTTCTTAAAATCCAGTACTTTTGAAAAGAAGGCGATTTATTAATTAATAGTAAAGGTATAAACGGGACACTGAGTCTAGGGAAGTTAAAAGTACTAATTCGGGCTCGTCTTGTAGGTAAGCTTTTACTATTCGTTTTTCGGGAAAATCCCCGCATGATGTTAAAAACTTTTTTGATAACCTCAAGCAAATTCATTTTTATAAGGATTTTGTAGCTTCGGTCAGAGTAAAAGGGGGGCTTCATAGTAATAATTTGTTTAATGAGTGGGGTTTTTAGAGGTTTGACCATAATCGATGTAAAAGAAAAAATCTTGGGTCTTAGGGGGGGTAGAAGCTTAAAAAAAACTCTTGTAAAATTCCTAACCCTTTCCTACGCAAAAGTTTATTATCCCCTTTATACCCTTAGAAAAGTCCCACAAATTAAGAAAGAGAAACAGAATGATAGTATGGACAGACGGAAGTAAGACACAAATAAAATTCAAAGGGCACAGCCTTTTCTTAAAATTATTATGATACTGTACTTTACTTTTACGCCTCTCATTTTTCGTATTATTGACAAGGACGGACCTCGTTCCAAAGCGAATTTTTTTTTACAAATTAAAGGGTCCCGTTAGTTCCTGGATTTGCCTTTAGTTTAGTTGGGCTGCCCTTTATTTAAATTAATGGGTTTCTTTAAAAACCTCACCGTTGACTCATTAAGGAAAGGAATTTTGGTCGGATGGAGTATATTCTAGTACTTATACAAGACAGTTCCTAAGTAGGAATTTTTCTCAGAATTCGATTCATAAGATAGTGTAGCAATAAATATAAAAGAACACCGTACAAGACAGGGGATTTTTAGCCACAAGTAAATAAAAGAAGGGTTTCCTTTGTATTTAGATCTTTGAAACCTCTGGTAAATAAAAAATTTCTATTATACTTTTATACTTTCAATTTTGAGTTTTTAGATAATCTTGTTTTAACGAAAAAAGGCTAATCCGGGTCTTACCGTAGGGTCGAGCTGTTCTAGTGGGAGGGCTCCTTAATCCCTAATTTATAGCCTTTATGCTTACGTAATAAAAAAACAAGTATACTCGTTTTTTGCAAGGATTTCTCCGGTAAACAAGTACAAGTAAGGAAAGCCTCACGATTATGAATGACTAATCGAAATTAAAAGTTACTCTATAAAAATTGAGGGGGTCCTTTTTACATGAAAGATCTCTAAGCCGAGTGGATATAGTGGACGTGTGAATCTTTTACGCGAGTAGTAAGAAAAAGGTTTGAGGAGTAAAAAAGAAGTTAGGCTGCAGAGTAGTATAACAGGCAGAGTTTAGATAAGAGTAAGAGTGACTTTTGTTTTTAGGATCTTCTCGCTCTCTGCTCTTATCGCTAAAAGAGGAAATAAATAATAATAAGAAATTATAAGTACTTCTACCCAACTGTAGCGCAGCGAAGGGAGGGAAATGCATTGTAGTAGATTAGTATAGTTAACCTAACACTAAATCCCACAACCAGAAAAAACTTTAACTTGAATTACGTTCGATTTCATCTAGTTGAATTCTTTATATAGTTGTACTTTCTCTATTCCACTAAAAAAAACAAAGCAGGACATCCAGAAAAAAGCCTCTCTTTAGCATAAGAACTGTCCAAAATAGAATATTGTTTTGTAAAAAAAATTATGATTAAAAACTAAGGGCACTCCGTACCTAGTTAAAAAGCTGGAAGAAATAGAAAGACTTTCACTTCAGAAAACTAGACTCGGTTGGCTTATCGTAAGCATAAAAATTCAAAGAAAACCCGGCTCTATAACACTAAACTTAAACTGTACTTGGAACTTGGTGTACTACTAATACTAATGAGAAGAAGTATATGTATACACGTGGGAGAGCACTGTCGCTCTATATCAAGGTGTACTAGATAACTTAGTGATACCGGATTTCATAAAAAGCACAATTATAGGGTCACAAGAATAAAAGGGTAGAGAAAATTGCTACGAGTTTCTATATACGATACAGGAATTCCAGGATGAGTTTCCTCTCTAGTATCTTTTCTTTATTGCTCAATTAAAAAAAAGTCACCCCATATATAAATAAGGTAAGGGCTTGACTCTTCTCTACCAGCAGTCCAATACAACCCTAGCCCTGACGCAGTAACCCCTTGAATACTTAAATTGTTATTCCATAAATCAATTTTTGGCAAACAGCTATAGTCCAGGAAAGGAAATCCACCCGCATTTCTGACATCTTTATAAGGTTATGCCTGACCCTTTATTAACCCTTAGGGCTCCTCTTAAGTCATAGTAAAGAATTCACAAGACTTTGAAACTTTTTAAGTTCTCCTGTTGTATAAAACCTTATATCCCAAAAAAGGGGCACTTGTTTTTTCCATACTGACTTATCAGATAAGAGGAACTCTCTTAATTTAGCCTAAATATCCTTTTTGACTCCTGAGGGAAACTTTGAGAATGCTTCTCCGATTTGTGAAAGGGATGCTCTTTAAGTTATAAGTAAAAAAAGGTAGCCATTTTTATCTTCTATTTTACTTTTGCTTTGCTCAAGCTCTATTCCTTTACGTGGTTAGATTACTTAGTCTTTTATAAGAAAGCTTCTTAGAATTGGTCAAATTTATATAAGGTATTGCGTTCTTATACGCACAAGGAGCTTTTAATATGAATATTCTTACACCGACCTCTACGTTAAGGGCACCTTTCATTTAAATAGTTAAGCCGAAGGTTAAAATCTTGTCAGTCTGGTTTCTTCCTAGGTTATGCCAATATGCACGAGAATAAACTCGTTTTCATTTTTAGTCTGAAGTTCTCCGAAAAAACCTATAAAAAAGGGTACCAGATTCGAACCAAAGTGTTATTTTAAATTTATAGAATCCAAGTGTTACCAAAGAAAAGTACTTTTATCTTATATCTTAATTTAAATAATGAGAGTTTCCTATAGAATTAAGGAACCTTTCTTTTAATAAATACCCAGTAAAGTGATACATACCTTAAGGACCCGCTAAGATCCGTCTTTATATATTTATATAAGATATTTTAAAGTCTATACTTTAAAATACAATTTAATAATTAGTAAGAAAAAGTCCATGAACACCTGGAAGCGCCACTCTAGATCGGGACTTCCTTAGTACAATTGCCGAAGTCTTTGCATTAAGTTTATTCTTATATAAATGAAAAAACACTTTACTCGCATGGAAGAGTTTTGCGGATAACAATCTAGGCCGTATCCGGAGTCCTACGAATCCCTTAGTAATTAGGTCCGCGTTTCCCCTACTTTCACTTTTTTCTAAGAAAATAGTACCTGCCCAATTACTCTAAGCTAAGCTTATTTATAGGTAAGTAGAACCGGGTCCAGTTAATGTAAAAGCTTTTTAGTGGTAGGTGTTTTAGATATTATTAAGGGTTTCTAATCCAGAATTTCAATCTATCTACTTATCTGTCAGAATTGGCTTTATAAAATACAACTCAACCCTCCTATTGCCCGAAAGAGTTCTCTTTTCACTACTCTTTATTTTATAATGCTCTAGTTAAGAAACCTAACTCGTGGGATTTGAACC